>JACXIX010000121.1:0-119721 GCA_014737535.1 Bombus cullumanus | reverse complement strand
TTTTTTCTGCATCTGCTATCACATCCTGAAGCTCTTCCGTGACATGCCAGATACGCTCACATTCAGAAGCGATAGAAGGGACTAGCCGAACTTCCATCGGATAAGGTGAGGGAATGCCTGTTACTTCTCTTAGTGCATACCAGATAGCATTATTCCATGCTTGTTTGAAACGAAAGTTTTGTGTCATAAGTGCAATGATACGGGCGAGATTTTGGGTATCTTTGCTGCTGAACTTTTCGTGAGCTTCGGGTTGGTATTTTGGTGCAGAATGTAGCTCTGCTTCCATACGGTCAAACTCAGCAATGTATGCTTCTTTAAATTGCGCCGCTTTTTTGCCAGTAAATCCCATCACCAGGAAAATAAAGCCGTTTTTTGTCATATGATAAATTTTTGATTCACGAGTTGCTCCACTTCCGATCTCAGCCTGAAAAACCATCTCCTCAAAATTGAGGGAATGGAATTCTAGAGAACAATCAAGTGATATAATAGCTCGAATTACATTATCGTGACGTTTACCGAAGTAATCAGCAACATCTTTAGAAGTAGTTACGGTTTTACCATTGTGGATAATAACTTTTGGATTAATGGTAGAAAGTTGTTTATTCATTTTTAATGTCCTTCTAGATTGTTCACAAAGCCCATTGTTCAGATGGGCGGTCGGGCACTTGAACACCGCTAGAAGACGGCCAACAGTTTTTCCCAAAGGGTGTTGTATATACTGTTCGCTACCCGACCATAACAATCTATGGACGTAAAAAAACCGCATTACTTTCGGGCGCGGTATCCGCTTCTAGGGTGTGTTCAGCACCAGATAGAAACTATAGCGCATGATTTCTTCTTTCGTCAATGTTTTATTATGCTGCAATCCCGTTCATCATTACCCCTAACAGCCTAGGGAACTGGTTATCGTAGAAGTGAGGTTGAGTCTGACGGGGATTATTAGGGTCAGTGAGATTTTTGCCAAACTGTAATCCCTTTTCTGTCAATGACCAGAATAATTTTTCTTTGTCAGGATGTTTGCTACTTGGACGTGATTTACGTTCAGCGAGTCCGAGCAGTTGTAGTCGTCGATAACCAGATTGTGCCGTATAGAGTTTCCCATGAAGCAACAAAAGCTCCGTAAAAGAATGTGTTACTTCGCTTGAACCTATTAAACTCCCTTCCGGTGCATCAACAGCGTAAGCAGGAAGTATATCCGGCATACCAAGCGAAGATTGGAGTTTTTTCATTGCACCAAGCATACCAGAAGGGGCGATACGCAATTCTTGTTTGCAGAATGCCAGCATTGCTAATCCAGCCTGAACTTTATCGGTTAGTGGTTGGATAGGTGTAGAAATAACTTCATCAAATGTCCGAATAACTTTGAGATTAAAAGCTGCACTGATCCACATGGCGTAGGCGTAAACCAGTTCTTTAGCAACGTAGGTTCCCTGCTCTGTACCTCCTTTAATAACCGATGGGGGAATTCCCCCATCGCTCACGAATTGAGCAACTAATTCTTGAGTTTTGTCATTAGCAAGCCAATATTTAGGTCTGTCTTTTCAAGTTCGCCAGCGGCTTTATGTAAATCATTCAGACAATAACGCCCGAAAGCATCTTGACGAACAACGGTATTTTCAATAACAACTAATTTAGACATAACGATTTCTCCATAGTTAAACGAATGGTTAGGGTTATTTGGGAATTAAAAAAGAGGGTAAATTTAAACTGAGATTTCAGTCAAAATTAGGTAAAATTGGAACTCACTATGAGCGGTAAGTAATTGATTTATAGTGAGTGAAATCGCTTGTTTTTACGTGTAAATACGTATATTAAACGAGCTATAACTTTTTAAGTAATTGATAAGTAAATATTTTATTTTTATTTATCACCTATATCAGTCATAGATCGAAAACAACTAGAAAATAAAGCTTACCGTGACGTAACAGATGCATTAAAGGATCTGCCTGGCGTCCAAGTAATAGGGGGTGCAAGTAGCACCGATATAAGCATTCGAGGTATGCCAGCCAAGTACACCATGATTTTAGTTGATGGCAAACGGGTAGATACTCGTAATACTCGACCCAATAGTGATGGTTCTGGTATAGAACAAGGTTGGCTACCGCCATTGGTTGCGATTGAACGTATTGAAGTGGTGCGTGGGTCGATGTCTTCACTTTATGGTTCAGATGCCATGGGAGGAGTGATCAACATCATTACGCGTAAAATAGGTAAAAATTGGTATGGTAGTTTGCGGGCGGATGCAACTATTGCTGAACGTAGTAATTCGGGCAATGCGGGTCAGGGTAGTTTTTATCTGGCTGGCCCATTAATTGACGGTGTGTTGGGAGTGAAAGCGAATGGTCTTTATTCCCAGCGTAATGAAGATAAATTTGTGGGTGGTTATAAGAAACAACTAATGGGTAACGCTGGGGTAACATTTTCATTCACCCCCGATGAGCAAAATAATTTTGATCTGGATTTAAAGCACGATGAACAGCAACGTGACTCGACAATTGGTAAAACCCGAGCTTGCACAAAACGATCATGTGAAGATGATAATACTACTTATCGACGTAATAACTATGCATTGACGCACAATGGTAATTATCAATGGGGTTCAATGGATACATTTATCCAACGTGATGAATCAGACAACCCTGGTAGAAATATGCAATATAATGATAACCTACTCAAAAACCAGACAGTATTTGATTTAGATTCACATAAGCTCAGTATTGGTGGCCAATATCGTTATGAAGATTTACATGACCAAGGTAATCAATTACCGACAGCGGCCAATTTTAATAAATTAACCCGCTGGAGTTGGGCACTATTTAGCGAAGATGAATGGACTATTACTAATGACTTCAGCTTAACCGCCGGCATTCGAATGGATAAAGATGAGAATTTCGGTTCACATTGGACTCCTCGCTTATATGGTGTTTGGCATATCAATGATCAATGGATAGTTAAAGGTGGTGTTTCGACCGGCTATCGTTCACCTGATTTACGCCAAGTCGCGCCTAACTGGGGCCAAATAAGTGGTGGGCAAACGAGTAAAGGGATCATTCTTGGCAATCCTAACCTAAAACCGGAAAAGAGTATTGGTCAGGAAATTGGTTTATTATGGAATAATCAGGATAATCTGAATATTGGTGTAACGATTTTTAATACTGATTTTAAAGATAAAATTATGGAATACCGTCTTTGTGGCGATAAATTAGCGGCTTGTAGTAATGCGATTATTCCCGATGGTAGTCAATATGATTTTATTAGTACCCGTGATAATGTTGATAAGGCTAACTTGCGCGGTATTGAGGCAACATTTAATTGGCAAATTGAGGATAATTTATCACTAGCAGCCAATTATACCTATTCAGATTCTGAACAACTAAGTGGCAATTATAAGGGGCAAGCCTTTAGTCAGACCCCAAAACATATGGCAAATGCATCGTTAAGCTGGCAGGCAATAAGTGAATTAGAAGCTTGGACACGAATAAATTTCCGTGGCAGAACAAATCAATATCTTTCTCGCTCATCAATGGCCAATCAATTACCTTCTTATACCTTTATTGATATGGGAATAAACTATGCGCTAAGTAAAAATCTCTCTTTATTAGCTGGGGTTTATAATATTTTAGATAGACGGTTAGTGGATAACGATAACAACGCTTTATTAGACGGTCGTCGCTATAATTTAGGATTAAATTATAACTTTTAAAATCATTTTGAGTAAAAAAGTTAGCTAGCTATACTCATCCTAAGAGTTAGCTAAATTTTTAATAAAAATTAAAAAAATATTGCTATTTCATATGATGAAGGGCAGAATGCGCCATCAGAAATAACTGATGCTCATTAATTGCATCGGTTATTTTTTTATTTTAAGCTGATTTCTTTAATTTTATATGAGGCCGGAAACCTGGCCGGGGTTGATACCACTGTTAGAAAAAACGCGTAGTCAAACTAGAGCAGGCTACCGTCGTGAGGAATGCTATTATGGCGCAATTATCTATTTTTGCACCTGTGCCAATCGGTCATGGTTGCTGTATTATTAATGACTACGGAGCGTTCAGCTTCGAAAATACTTTATTCTCTCATTTCTCTTTTTTCTCAGCCTATAGGCGTGAGCGAACTCTTCCTTATAACTATCGATTAAGTCATAATATCAAGACAAAATCGGAAGTTGTGGGAGGTTTTGCCCATGTCAAATAATATCTCATTAGCTCTCAGTAAAGAACCGACCGAGATAAATAATCGTGCTCAACTGGTTAAGACATTAACTTTAATCCAGGTTGTCATGATGGGGTTGGCTTATTTGCAGCCAATGACGGTTTTTGACACTTTTGGTTTAGTGTCATTAAAAACTGATGGGCATGTTCCCTCTTCTTATATTATTGCTTTGATTGCTATTCTTTTTACCGCATTGAGTTATGGTAAATTGGTAAAACGGTTTCCTTCCGCCGGATCGGCTTATACCTATGCGCAAAAATCTATGAATTCACATATAGGTTTCATGGTGGGATGGTCATCTTTGCTTGATTACTTATTCATGCCGATGATTAATATATTGTTAGCTAAAATTTATCTTGAAGCCATTTTCCCGGGCATTGCTCCCTGGATTTTTGTTGTCGGATTAGTTTTATTGATGACTATTTTTAATCTGCGCGGTATCAATTTAGTCGCAAATTTAAATACGATTATCGTTATTATTCAAATCGCTGTCATGCTCGTTTTTTTAGCGGTTCTGATCCATGGATTATCTAAAGGCGAAGGTTCTGGCCAGATTTGGTCATGGAGACCTTTCACCTCTGAACAGGCACATTTAATTCCAATGATCACCGGGGCGACGATTTTATGTTTTTCATTTCTCGGTTTTGATGGCATCAGTTCACTATCGGAAGAAACACCAAATGCAGGAAAAGTGATCCCAAAAGCAATTTTTTTGACGGCATTGATTGGTGGTTTGATTTTTATTGGCGTTTCTTATTTTTTACAGATGTATTTTCCTGATGTTTCGCATTTTAAAAAACCTGACGAATCACAACCGGAAATTATGTTATATGTTGCTGGTGCTCTATTTCAGTCTATTATTTTGGTTTTTTCTTGTGCAACCGTCTTAGCTTCAGGCATGGCTGCCCATGCCGGTGTTTCGCGTCTCATGTATGTTATGGGCAGAGATGGTGTTTTTCCTGAGCGTTTTTTTGGTTATGTTCATCCTACCTGGCGAACACCTGCTTTTAATGTCATTTTAGTTGGCATATTGGCGTTAACAGCAATTTGGTTTGATATGGAAATTGCGACAGCGTTGATTAATTTTGGGGCATTAATTGCATTTACTTTTGTTAATCTTTCGGTTATTTCACAATTTTATTTTAGAGAGCGTCGTTGCCATACTTGGCAGGATAAGTTTAATTACTTAATTTTACCTATTATGGGCGCTTTAACCGTATCTGTGCTTTGGATTAATTTAGAGAAAACTTCCATGTTGTTGGGGATGGTATGGGCGGCGGTTGGCATTTTTTATATGGCAATTATTACTCGCCGTTTTCGTCGGCCATTACCACAAATGAATGACGTTTAGTGATCGCAAAAATTAACGCTATTAACAGTTTATCCGCAGCAAAGGCCAATTATTTGGCCTTTGCTACGTTAGGCTACCATGCTTTTGTATTGTATAAACATAAACGAAATTAACTGGCGATCTGATTAGCATAATCTACCAGCGCTTTTAGTTGCTGGCACTTTTGTTTATTTTCTTGATGTTCGGCAAATAATTGCTCGATAGTTTGCAGATATTGGGTTATTTTCTCGCTAGTTAATCTATCGCGGCGATGGTGTAACCAGGCAAGCTGTTCTTGTTCTGTCAGTGTGGCCGGATAGTTCCTGGCACGGTAACGAAAAAATAATTGGCTCATGCGTGGATCGTCAAATTTGAGATCTAATGCAGGTAAATTTTGTGGTAAAGTTTGACGGATAATGGCCATTGTTGAGCGATCATTATCACTAAAGAAACCGGAATATAGCATAGCATCTACATCAGTTGCGCTAGGAAAAGGTTGCGCCTCAGTAAATAGCCGAATAACTTTATCTCGCACTTCACTATGTTGTCGCAATATGGCTAAATTATTCTGACAAACATCCAGATCAAGAGCTATGCGCTGAGCATCTGCTGTCCGCAGGGTGTTGGCAGGGGCCAAAATGGGACATTTATTAATATGTATCAGTTTGATAGGAATGGCTAATTCACCGGCTAACTCGGCCTTAGGCGTATATAAACGTTGCCTGAGTGTATCACTATCTAATGTTAGCAGTGGACTAATATCTGCGGCCAGATCACAGGCAATAATCGCATTACGGTTTTCGGGATGCCAAGCGAGTGGGGCAATTAGACTGGTATTGGCTCGTATTGCACCAAACATGCCAGAAACATGAACTAGCGGGGTCATTGCAATAATATCAATCAATTGCTTAACTTCATTTTTATTTCTTAATTGAAAGAAGTAATCAAACATTTTCGGCTGTGCTTGCTTAATTAATTTTGCCATTTCGATAGTCGCATAAACATCCGCTGTTGCATCATGCGCATTGGCATGCTCAATACCGTTTGCAACGGTTAAATGTTCTAGTTTAAAACTGGGGAGTCCCTCGTCATTGCTAGGCCAATTAATACCATCAGGACGTAATGCATAGCAGGCCCGTAACACATCTAGTAAATCCCAACGTGAATTACCTTGCTGCCAGCTATAAGCATATGGATCATAAAAATTACGATAGAAGATATGGCGAGTGACTTCATCATCAAAACGAATATTGTTGTAACCGAGAATACAACTATTAGCTATGCTAAATATTTCATGAATACGTTTAGCGAATTCTGCTTCATTTATGCCATGAGCTATTGCATATTGGGGGGTAATACCCGTGATCATTACTGCTTGAGGTTGAGGAAGATAATCATCGGCAGGAGCACAGTAAAAAATTTGTGGATCTTCGATAATGTTGAAATTTGAGTCAGTTCTGATACCAGCAAATTGTGCGGGTCGATCGAGAGCAGTATGCTGCCCAAAAGTTTCATAATCGTGAAACAGAAATGAGGATTTTTGCTTATTGGCCAAAATATTTTCCCATTTTTTATGTAGCGCAATATATTGTTTAATAATATTAAAATATTCTAATCTGACAATGAATGTTTTTTTACTCTACACGTTAACTTATTTTTAATTACTCATGGGTGACTAAATCAAAGATAAGTTTTACGCTTTAAATTATCCGCAATAATCTGAATAAATAATTGAACTGAATATCCTCATGATGTAATCAATTATTGTTGTATTGGCGTTAATTTTGAAGATTTTACTTATTTGTATTTATTGGGTTAATTTAATTTGGGTTGTTAATAACACAAAATTAATAAAAGCAAAAGAGAGAATTTATTATTAACGCCAGGATAATAAAACAGAGTAAAAATGCTAGAAATTAGCTTGTTTCAATCAGTTAATCGCCGTATCGTGTAGTTTGTTATTCATAATGCATATGTTTTATTGAAAGGTATAAGAAATGACAAGTAAAAATAAGCAGTCATTCCAAAATGTACTGGAGTTTGTGCGTATGTTTCGTCGTAAAAATAAGATCAAACGTGAATTAGCAGATAATGAAAAAAAAATTCGTGATAATCAGAAGCGAGTTCTACTGTTAGATAATTTAAGTGAATATATTAAAGAAGGCATGACCATTGAAGAGATCAGAGCAATAATCGCTAATATGCGTAGCGATTATGAAGATCGTATCGATGATTATAATATTAAGAACGCCGAATTATCAAAAGAGCGGCGAGAGTTAACCCAAAAATTAAAAACCGGCCCTGATAGCGACAGCCAATAATACGGGTAAAAGACTTTATTAACCCCCTGTGACACTATTTTACTACAGGGGGTTGGTAATGGTTATTTGATATTTAAACTTAAATTTGGAGCTATTACTGTTTAGATCTGTTGATAAGTTAGCTTATTTTCAGCAATATTAGACAGCTCTTCTATAGCAATATCTTGCCATGTAACCTAGCCTATTTGGTGGAGTTAAATCCGTTGGTGATTACCTGTAGTAGGTAAATCAAGTAGCTCACTAGGCCGAAGAATAGTGTAATTTAATGAACTGGTTTTTTAGGTAGCTCTCTATCATCGATTTATGGGCGAATTACAGACCGAAAAGCGCTTTAGATGAAAGATATTTCCATCCATCACCACAGCCGACAAAGGTCACGAGTAATAATCGTTTAAAATTTAACATTTCGGCCGATTTGATAATATTAAGATTGCCGATTAGGTAGTTATTACTACCAAGAGTACTAAATATAATACTGTTATTAGGAATATTAGCAAAAATATTTTTTATGTCGTTATATTGGCAAGCATCTCCAACAATGAATTGCGCGCCAATCTTTGTTAGTCGTGTTTTATATTTTACATTACGAATAAAAGAGATCACTTAATGACCTTGCTGAGGGCCATATTATACGAGAAGATAACCCATCCCTTTGCCTGCGCCAAAAACAATCCATTGAGACATATATATTCTACTAAAAGGACTTTGATATAAAAGGTGCTTAAGTGAGTTTTAATTAAAATTCAGAATAAAAAATGCCCTAATTCGGGCATTTTTTTATTGATCATCATTTGGGTTTAAACATTTTGGATGTAGCAACATTGGTTGCTACATGACCGCCAGCACCATTTTTGCCATGGAAAGTTATTGTAGGTCGTACATAAGCTTTAATTTCCAAATAGCTTTCAGTAATTTCAGGCGCCGGTGCCTTTGTGGTAGGGGCAGAGGAAAAACCGGTTTTTTTGCCTGTTTTTAACGTGGTAATTCTTTCCTTACGATGATTGGTTTTTTTTGCAATGACATCAGTCACAGAAGATATATTTGGCTGAACATGGCTACAATTTTCATCCGATAAGATGGCTATTTTTTCCTGACTCATTTCTTGGACTGAATGTTCATCTTTATTAATTCCATCGGCTATGAAAAATTCATCATTAACAGATAGACTATTTTGTCGCTGCTCATCAGCTGCTGCACCACTTTGTACTTGCTTTTCTACCATTACATTAAGACTGTTTTCAGACATCACTTTGGCTTCAGTAAGTGGTTGACAAGCTTTTTCATTTTGTTCAGTAGCTTGATTCTTAATGGGAATAAGTAATATTTCAGCAGAGGGTAGAGACCTTTCTGTCGCCGTTGATTGGTCAGGCAAAGGCCATATTTCCGTTGATTGAATCGCTTCACTAATTGATGCTGTTTTTTCTTCTGTTTCAACCTTATCGATGATGTCATTACCATCAATTGGCTTAGCAGAAGATGCTGTTTTTTCACTAATTGTCATCATATTTTTGCTATTAGATGACATTTCATGCGATTCATTTAATTTAATCGGATACTGGATCCAGACTTTACCTGAAGATAATTCAGGAGAAGCAACGGCCATTTTTAATGGTACAAAGGATTTGTCCTGATTTTCATCACGATAGCGACGACGACGTTGTCCGCTAACGCGTAGGTGACGGGGAGAACGTCTTGATCGCCGCGGAATGATGGTGTCTTGTCGTTCATTAGCAGAATTGGTAGATGCTTCATGAGATTCAGCCTGTTCTGTCACATGCGGCATATTGATTGTTTTTTCTTTCGCTATCGATTCAGTTGGCATAATGGGTGCGGTAGTTAACAAAGCAGGCTCTGAGTCTGCACCATTAGTAATAGGCAACTTAATATCCTGATATTCTTTATCAATAGGTAGATTTTGTTGCTCTGCCACGCTATTGGTGATCCTCACCGATTGAACCAATTGACGCTGTTGACGGCGGAGCGGGACAACGACCGTTTTTTCCGTTTCAGTCTCTTTCTTATCTAGTGGCTGCGTTTTTGTCTCAAGTTGCTGTTGTCGTTTTTCCTCCTGACGACGGCGACGTTCAGCTCGCTGTTCGCGACGCTGTTGTTGAGTTTCACGTGCAGCACTATCTTGAGTATCGTTAAAATGACTTTTCTGATTACGGCTCTTACGCGTTTGCGGATCATCAGTATTGCCATGATTTTGGCGGTTATCTATATTGTCGTTCTGTTCACGACGCTGAGTTGGCCGACGATTATTACGTCGTTCACTATTACGTCGTTTGTCATTAGCGTTTTTCGATTTTTTTACTGTTTCTGCAATAGGTGGTTGGGATTGAGTAAATAATTTTTTCAAGAAAGAGGTAATACGATTAAATAGACTTGTTGAAGTCTGCTTGTTGGTTGATTTCCTCTGTTTACTTGATTTGCCCTTAACAACCACGGCATTTTTTGTATCTGCTTGAGATTGGAGAGCAAAAGTAGAAATAGCCGGTTGTTCCGGTAGCTTTTTCTCACCGCCAGCATCATCTATTTGATTATTGGTTTCAGCTTCGTGATATTGCGCGAGATAGTAACTTAAGGCTGAAACTTCTTCACCTTTACGAATGCGAATTACATTGTAATGAGGTGATTGCATCTGATCGTTAGGAACAATAATGACACGTATATTATGTTGTCGACGCTCAATTTCAGTGACAGATTGACGTTTTTCATTCAGTAGATAAGATGCAATGGGTACCGGTACAATCGCGTGTACTTCATGGGTATTTTCTTTTAATGCTTCTTCTTCGATTAAACGTAAAATAGAGAGTGAAAGTGATTCATTGTCACGAATTGTTCCTGTACCGCTACAACGAGGGCAAACGTGATGACTGGATTCACCCAGTGATGGACTCAAACGTTGGCGTGACATTTCAAGCAGACCAAATCGTGATATCCGAGCGATTTGGATACGTGCTCGATCTTGGCGTACCGCTTCACGCAAACGGTTTTCGACTTCACGCTGATGGCGAACAGGTGTCATATCAATAAAATCGATAACAATCAGTCCACCTAAATCACGTAACCGTAATTGACGGGCAATTTCATCAGCAGCTTCTAAATTGGTGTTGAATGCGGTTTCTTCAATATCGCCACCACGGGTTGAACGTGATGAATTTATATCGATAGCAGTTAATGCCTCAGTGGTGTCGATAACCAGTGCACCACCCGACGGTAAACGAACCTCACGTTGAAAAGCGGACTCAATCTGTGACTCGATTTGATAGTGGCTAAAAAGGGGAACATCTCCACTATAGTATTTAATTTTACTTGCAAAATCGCCACGACCAATCGCTTCAATATGATGGCGAGCCATGTCGACAATTTTCGCATTATCAATCAGGATTTCACCAATATCAGGGCGCAGGTAATCACGAAAGGCTCGTACAATGACGTTACTTTCTTGATGAATTAGGAAAGGCGCGGCTCGGTTTTCCGCTGCTTTTTTTATGGCTTGCCAATGCTTGAGACGATATTGTAGATCTTGTTGTAGCGCTTCCGCTGATTTTCCAACACCCGCAGTACGGACAATTAATCCCATCCCATCGGGTATCTCCAATGAGGATAATGCCTCTTTCAGTTCTGTGCGATCTTCACCCTCAATACGTCGTGATATTCCACCTGCACGAGGGTTATTTGGCATTAAAACAAGATAGCTGCCCGCTAAACTAATAAAAGTCGTTAGCGCAGCCCCTTTATTTCCTCGTTCTTCTTTATCAACCTGGATAATAACTTCCTGGCCTTCTTTTAAAACATCCTTTATGTTAGGGCGACCGTGAGGTTGATAATGACTAGGGAAATATTCACGAGCAATTTCTTTAATTGGGAGAAATCCATGCCTTTCTGATCCATAGTCAACGAATGCTGCTTCCAAACTAGGTTCTATACGGGTAATTTTGCCTTTGTAAATATTTGCTTTTTTTTGTTCGTGTCCGGGATTTTCAATATCTAGGTCATAAAGACGTTGCCCATCAACAAGAGCAACGCGCAACTCTTCTTGTTGAGTTGCGTTAATTAACATTCTTTTCATTATAAATACTCATTATTCTACTAAGTCAAAAAGTTGCGACTAAAAATGGTTACTGTTGACCGATGGTTTCGTGACTTTTACAAAATCGTCAACCTCGCGGTTGTCGGTTGTATTGAAACGCAATTTTTCGGTGAAGCTACGTTTAAATAAAATGCTGCATTCTTAAATTAGTACTGTTGCTGAATTTATTCGTTCAATGTACAGTTTAGCTAATCCAGTAAACCTTTGTTCACAATTCAATAATTTATTTTGATTTTACACACCGTCTTACACCATTGCTGCGTTTATGTGTCATCAAAATAAAATAGATAGATCTCAAATTACGCCAACGATTGTTTTAATAAACATTATGGCAACTGTCCATTATTCCATTGCTTATGGGTAGATATCAAGATAACTTTTGCGATTTATTGCTTTTTTATAGGGGAAAATGTGAAAAAAATGCATTTGACAAAGGAATTGACAATGTTTAAGAAAAAAAGGCGGAAACAAGGTATCATAATATTCGGTCACACTATTTACCAAACTTAAATGTTAACAAAATGTTGTAATAAAATAATGAAAATACAGAATCAGGTTCAATTTGTTACTATCAATAATGATGAAGCAGGGCAACGTATTGATAATTTTTTATTGACACGTTTAAAAGGCGTTCCTAAGAGTATGATTTACCGGATTATTCGTAAGGGTGAAGTAAGAATAAATAGTGGTAGAGTTAAACCTGAATATAAAATTCAAGCGGGCGATTTAATTAGGATACCGCCCGTTCGACAGGCAGAGAAACAGCAGAATGTTATTTCGGCTAAATTGGATAAAGTAGCCGCACTCACTGATTGTATAATTTACGAAGATGAACATTTGCTGGTTTTGAATAAACCTTCCGGTATGGCTGTTCATGGTGGTAGTGGGGTAAATTTTGGGGTTATTGAAGCTTTACGTGTATTACGTCCTGAAGCACGTTTTTTGGAACTTGTACATAGGTTAGATCGCGAAACATCAGGGGTTTTATTAATAGCTAAAAAACGTTCAGCGCTCAGGGCATTACATCAGCAGTTGCGTCTGAAACAGATGCAAAAACAGTATCTTGCGCTGGTAAAAGGACAATGGCCATCGCATATTAAAGTTATTCAGGCTCCTTTATTAAAAAATATTTTACAAAGTGGCGAACGGATAGTGAAAGTCGGCGCCGATGGTAAATATTCAGAAACCCATTTTAAAATTGAAGAACGTTTTTCTAATGCTACTTTAGTCAAAGCCAGTCCAATAACAGGGCGGACACATCAGATTAGGGTACACGCACAATATGCAAAGCATCCTATCGCCTGTGATAACCGTTATGGTGATCTCGATTTTGATCAACAGTTAATTATTACTGGTTTAAAACGACTTTTTTTGCATGCGAGTTCATTAATGTTTATCCATCCCGCCAGTGGGGAAAAATTAACTTTTAACGCCCCTCTAGACCAACAACTTAAAAGCTGTTTAGCAATATTACGTAAGCAATAGTGCATAGCTAATCAAATTAGCAAACCAGATTGAATTATCAACCGGTTTGCTTTTTGTATGCAGTGATATTATTAATTGAGAGGATTGATGCCGTGTGTGCGTAACATATTGATTAAACTAATTAAAGGTAACCCAATTAAAGTATTAGGATCCCGTCCCACCAGTTTTTCAAATAATGTAATGCCTAACCCTTCTGACATAAAGGCCCCCGCGCATTGGTAAGGTTGTTCTTTTAACAGATAATTTTCAATTTCCATATCATTTAAATGGCGAAAATGGACGGTGAAAAGTTCACATTTGGTGTTGAATTTTCCAGTTTCACTATCAAATAAGCAAAGGCCAGTATAGAAGGTGATTTTTTTACCAGAAGCTTGCTTAAGTTGTTTGAAGGCCGCAGTATGAGTTAATGGTTTTCCTATTATTTGATTTTCTAGCAGACCCACTTGGTCAGCACCTATTATTAAATGGGTTGGATATTTAATGGCTAATGATTTTGCTTTTTCAGTGGCTAAACGAGTGACGAGAGAAGTTGCTGATTCATTGATTAATGGGGTTTCATCAATATTTGCTGCATCGGCAGTAAAAGGTAAGCCTAACTTTTCCAGGAGCTGATAGCGTGAAGATGACATTGACGCCAATACAATTGATTTCATAAAATATCTAAAATGCATAGCTAAATGAGGTAAGACATTTTAAACTAAACAGAGCTTAAATAGCGAATATTTGATGGGAAAATAGGCAAAAGCTGCCATTTCCTTTGACTATGTCTCATTACAAAGATAATATGCGCGCCTTATGCAAAAGGTAAAATTACCCTTAACGATTGATGCGCTTCGCGCAGCACAAAAAAAATTGGATTATTCAGGATATTATTCACCTGAACAAGTTTTGCGTGTCGTAGAATCAGTAGTAAGTATAGATAGTGATGTAACTTGTGAACTGTCGTTTGCAATAGATAATCAACATTTAGTTGTCATAAAAGGTGATTCTGATGTTGATGTCACGTTAAAATGTGAACGTTGTGGTAAAAATTTTAACCATCATGTTCATGTCACTTATTGTTTTAGTCCTGTCATTGATGATGAGAGGATTGCGTTATTACCTAAAGAGTATGAGCCAATCACTGTTGATCAATTTGGTGAAATAGATTTGCTAGCAATGATTGAAGATGAAATAATCCTCTCTTTGCCGGTGATCCCGGTTCATAACTCTGAACGCTGTGAAGTGTCCGACGCGGATATGGTTTTTGGTGAGCTGCCTAACGAGGCAGAAAAGCCAAATCCCTTTGCCGTATTAGCTAGTTTAAAAAAAAGTACTTAAGGAGTAAGGTCAATGGCCGTACAACAAAATAAACCCACTCGTTCTAAACGTGGTATGCGTCGCTCACATGATGCATTGACAACTGCTGAAGTGTCAGTAGATAAAACTTCTGGTGAAAGCCATTTGCGTCATCATGTGACTGCTGATGGCTACTACCGTGGTCGCAAGGTTATTAATAAATAATTGTTGTGTTAATTATTAAACGATTAATGCCTTGGCTAATTTAATCTTAGCATTAGATGCGATGTGTGGGGACAAAGGTCCTCATATCATTGTGCCTGCTGCGTTGCAGGCACTTGCATCTAACCCACAGTTAAGATTATTACTGGTCGGTATTCCCGAAATTTTAAACCCACTGCTTGCAGATCAGCCTGCTGAGCTGCGTGATCGTTTGCAAATTATACCTGCAGAATATGCTATTGCTAATGATATCAAGCCGTTACAAGCAATTAGACAAAGTAAAGGCTCGTCAATGCGGATTGCGTTAGAATTAGTGAAGTCTGGTCAGGCTCAAGCATGTATTAGTGCTGGAAATACTGGTGTACTTATGGGGTTAGCAAAACTCATATTGAAAACCATACATGGTATTGAAAGGCCAGCGCTGACAACGATTTTGCCAAATCAAAAACATGGTAAAACCGTTGTACTTGATTTAGGCGCTAATGTTAACTGCCATAGCCAAATGCTAGTACAATTTGCCGTGATGGGCGCAGTAATGGCTGAAGAGATTGCTAATATAAGCAATCCACGCGTAGCGTTATTAAATATTGGTGAAGAGGAAAGTAAGGGCTTAGATAATATCCGCGAAGCCGCCTCAATATTAAAAGCAACGTCTTCTATAAATTATATTGGTTATGTAGAAGGTAATGAATTATTGACGGGTAAAACTGATGTATTCGTTTGTGACGGCTTCGCAGGTAATGTGACGTTGAAAACAATGGAAGGTGTAATACGCGTTATTTTATCTTTAGTAAAGTCTTCAACTACAGAAAATAAGATCTCATCGTGGCTGATGAAGTTGATTAAACCTTCGTTACAAAAATGTATCACAAAACGTTTTGGGCACCTGGATCCTGATCAATATAATGGTGCTTCACTTTTAGGATTACAGGGCATTGTAATTAAAAGTCATGGAGCGGCAAACCAAAAAGCATTTAAGGCTGCAATTGAACAGGCGATTCAGGCGGTAGAAAAGCAAATTCCTAATAGAATTGCGACTCGCTTGAATACCTTACTACCCAAGAGTGATTAAAGCAAAATGTATACAAAAATCTTAGGTACTGGCAGTTATTTGCCTGTACAGATTCGTACGAATGCTGATTTAGAAAAAATGGTAGATACCTCTGACGAATGGATAACTACCCGTACAGGGATTAAAGAACGCCGTATTGCTACAGGAGAAGATAACGTATCTACAATGGGCGCTAAAGCTGCGCAAAAGGCGTTGGAAATGGCAGGCATTGCAGCTAATGAAATTGATTTAATCATTGTCGCAACGACTTCTTCGACTCATGCTTTTCCTAGTGCAGCGTGTCAAATTCAGCAAATATTAGGTATTCCAAACTGCGCCGCATTTGATATTGCTGCTGCATGCGCTGGCTTTACTTATGCATTAAGTATTAGTGATCAGTTTATTAAAACGGGGATGGCGAAAAAGGTATTAGTTATCGGTTCTGATGTATTATCAAGCGTATTAGATCCGAATGATCGTAGTACACTCATTTTATTTGGTGATGCCGCGGGTGCAATTGTTGTCGGTTGTTCACAAGAGCCTGGGATTTTGTCAACTCATTTACATGCCAATGGTAATTATGGTGATTTGTTAACTTTACGTCATCAAGAGCATAGTAAACACGCCGAGCCAACATATGTGACCATGGCGGGTAATGAGGTTTTTAAGGTAGCGGTGAATGAGTTAGCCAATATTGTGGATGAAACATTAGAAAAAAATGCGCTCGATAAATCAAAATTAGATTGGTTAGTCCCTCATCAAGCTAATTTACGCATTATTCAAGCAACAGCAAAAAAACTGGCTATGCCAATTGATAAAGTGGTTATTACTCTGGATAGACATGGTAATACTTCAGCGGCTTCAGTACCGACAGCGTTTGATGAAGCTGTCAGAGATGGCCGTATTCAGCGCGGCCAAATGGTATTGCTTGAAGCATTTGGTGGCGGTTTTACTTGGGGTTCAGCGCTGATCCGTTTTTAAGTTATACAGGAAAATAAAAATGTCTAATTTTGCAATGATCTTTCCTGGCCAAGGTTCTCAATCTCTAGGTATGTTAGCTGATTTAGCAAAAGAGTTTACCGTAGTAGAGGAAACGTTTGCTGCGTCTTCTGATGTCTTAGGATATGATTTATGGGATTTGGTTCAGAATGGCTCAGAAGAAGAGTTAAATAAGACTTGGAAAACGCAGCCAGCACTTTTAACCGCATCTGTGGCAATTTTTCGAGTATGGCAGGAAAAAAAAGGCAAAATGCCTAAACTTATGGCAGGCCATAGTTTAGGTGAATATTCTGCATTGGTTTGTGCCGACGTCATCGATTTTAAGTCCGCTGTCAAATTAGTAGAACTACGCGGGCAATTGATGCAAGAGTCTGTACCGGCAGGAATGGGTGCTATGTATGCAATTATTGGTCTAGATAATGAATCGGTATTAGCATCATGCCAGCAAGCTGCGCAAGGTCAAGTCGTTTCGGCTGTTAATTTTAATTCGCCTGGACAGGTTGTCATTGCAGGTGAAAAGAGTGCTGTTGAGAGAGCAGCAGCCTTATGTAAAGCTGCTGGGGCAAAACGTACTTTGCCATTGGCGGTCAGTGTACCTTCACATTGTGCTTTAATGCAGCCCGCAGCAAACAAATTAGCACAAGCATTAGAAGAAGTTGTGTTTAATAAACCTAACATCGCTGTTGTAAATAATGTTGATGTTAAAATCGAAAATTCGGTAGACGGCATTCGGCATGCCTTAGTCAGGCAGCTGTATAATCCTGTACGCTGGGTTGAAACCATCGAATTCATGGCGGAGCAAGGGATCGTGCAACTATTAGAAATAGGGCCAGGTAAAGTATTGACTGGTTTAACTAAGCGCATTGTGAGTACGATTAATTCAGCAGCAATTAATGATAGGGCATCATTAAACGCTGCGTTGATAAATAATTGAGGAAAACATGAGTTTTGATGGAAAAATAGCCTTGGTAACTGGAGCTAGTCGTGGTATCGGGCGCTCAATAGCTGAACTGTTGGCTGAACGTGGTGCAAAAGTAATTGGTACCGCTACAAGCGAAGAAGGTGCTAAGGCGATTAGTAGCTATCTTGGTGATAAAGGTAAAGGTTATGTCTTGAATGTGACAGATACTGAATCTATTGATACTACTCTATCTAAAATTCGTGAAGAATTTGGTGAAATTGATATTTTAGTCAATAATGCAGGTATTACCAGTGATAATCTATTGCTGCGAATGAAAAAAGAAGAGTGGAACAAAGTTATTGATACAAACTTAACTTCGATCTTTAGTTTATCCAAAGCTATAATGCGTTCAATGATGAAAAAACGTTATGGGCGCATTATCTCTGTTGGCTCAGTGATCGGTACAATGGGTAATATTGGACAGGCAAATTATGCAGCGGCTAAAGCAGGTGTTATCGCTTTTAGTAAATCGTTAGCGCGTGAAGTAGCTACCCGTGGTATTACGGTGAATGTTGTTTCTCCTGGTTTTATAGAAACGGATATGACTCGAGCGTTGACAGACGAACAGCAAGCAGGCATTTTAGCTAATGTTCCTGTGGGGCGGCTCGGTGATGCAAAAGAAATTGCCAGTGCTGTAGCATTCTTAGCTTCTGATGAGGCGGCTTACATCACGGGTGAAACATTACATGTCAATGGTGGCATGTGTATGATTTAAAAACCAATGAATCATTTGCATGATTAATGCTAAAATAGCATATAATAATGCGAAATCAGGTTCGAATAGCCAGGATTGGGTTGTGCCTTTCCTGTATCTAAACTACGAAAATCATCGTGAAAGCGAGTTTTAATAGGAATTTAAATAGTATGAGTACTATAGAAGAACGTGTTAAGAAAATAATTGGTGAACAGTTAGGTGTTAAACAAGAGGAAGTTAAAAATAATGCTTCATTTGTTGAGGATTTAGGTGCGGATTCTCTTGACACTGTTGAACTAGTAATGGCATTAGAAGAAGAGTTTGATACTGAAATTCCTGATGAAGAAGCGGAAAAAATCACGACAGTGCAAGCTGCTATTGATTATATCAATGCTCATCAAGCATAAGCCGCAAATTTAATTATAGAGAGCATTTATGCACATATTCAGGCGGTCAATCGACCGCCTATATTTTCACCAAAACTTATTTCTTTTTCTGGAGGATATACGTGTCTAAGCGTCGAGTAGTTGTGACTGGACTCGGCATGTTATCTCCTGTCGGCAACACAGTTGAATCATCTTGGAATGCTGTATGTGCTGGACAGAGTGGCATCAGCCTTATAGAGCATTTTAACACTGAAAACTATACAACCAAGTTCGCCGGTCTAGTTAAAGATTTTAAGCATGAAGATTATGGTATTTCGGCCAAAGATGCGCGCAAGATGGATCTTTTTATTCAATATGGGCTTGCTGCGGGTAAACAAGCTATCAAAGATGCAGGCATAGAAATTACAGAAAAAAATGCGCATCGTATTGGAGCCGCAATTGGTTCTGGCATTGGCGGATTAGGTCTAATCCAGGAAAACTGTAATGATTTGCTGACTAATGGTCCACGTAAAGTAAGTCCTTTTTTTGTCCCTTCAACCATTATCAACATGGTAGCTGGGCACTTAAGTATTATTTATGGTTTTAAAGGCCCCACTATCTCTATTGCTACTGCTTGCACTTCAGGGGTGCATAATATTGGTCATGCCGCGCGTATTATTGCTTATGGTGACGCTGATATCATGCTGGCAGGTGGCGCAGAAAAAGCAAGTACATCTTTAGGAATTGCTGGATTTGGTGCCCTTAAAGCCTTATCAAGACGTAACGACGAACCTGAGCGAGCAAGCCGCCCTTGGGATCAGGAGCGAGATGGTTTTGTATTAGGTGATGGAGCCGGTATTTTGGTGCTGGAAGAGTATGAACATGCTAAAGCTCGAGGCGCTAAAATTTATGCTGAATTAGCTGGTTTTGGCATGAGTAGTGATGCCTATCATATGACGTCACCACCAGAGAATGGTGAAGGTGCAGCACTGGCTATGATAAATGCATTACACGATGCAGGTATAGAAGCCGAGAAAATAGGTTATATTAACGCTCATGGTACATCTACACCAGCAGGAGATATTGCTGAAGCGCGTGCAGTTGCGTCGATTTACACAGGCCAGAGTAAAATAATGGTTAGCTCGACTAAATCGATGACCGGTCATTTATTAGGAGCAGCAGGTGCAATTGAAGCTATTTTTACGATTTTGTCGTTAAGAGATCAACTTATTCCACCAACGATTAACCTTGAAAATCTCGATAGTAAATTAGATAAATTAGTGAAGACAGGCCCGCTAGATTTTGTACCTGAAATGGCACGTAGAGTTAAAGATATGCAGTATGCATTATGCAATTCTTTTGGTTTTGGTGGTACAAATGGCTCGATTATTTTCCGTAAAGTTAATTAATTGCTATTTTCTTATAAATAGGCCTCAACTTGACTTAAGTTGAGGCTTTTTTATTGCTGTAAATAGGCAATTTCCCATAAACTGTAGCGATAAATAGTAGGTATTCAGTTTGAAAAATAAGTTAACAAAATGATATGTTGGATTAATGGTGAGCAGCGAAATAATATTTCTGTAGAGGATAGAGCTGTTCAATTTGGTGATGGCTGTTTTACAACAATCCGGGTGGTTGGGCATCAACCTGCCTTATTGTCGCATCATATTTATCGATTACAAAAAGGGGTTAAACAACTACTTTTACCTACACCGGATTGGCAAAAATTGGTTGCTGATATAAACAAGATAGCGCAATTGAATAAAAAGGATTTAGCAGTTATTAAAGTTATTGTTAGTCGTGGTGAAGGTGGGCGAGGGTATAGCTTAGCGGGCTTCAACAAAGCAACAGTCATTATTTCGTTAACTGATTATCCAGCTATTTATTTAAGTCAACAGCAAACAGGTATTGATTTAGCGTTGAGTTCAATACCTGTAAATAACAATCGTTATTTGGCTGGCATTAAACATCTAAATCGCTTAGAGCAAATATTAATAAAGCAACAAATTGAGTTATTGAATGTTGATGAAGCTATTGTGACGGACACGAATGGCATATTGATTGGATGTTGTGCAGCAAATATTTTTTTGCGTAAAGGTAAACAAATTTATACGCCAAATTTAGATCACGCTGGTGTTGAAGGTATAATGCGCAAACAGGTTATTGCCTGTTTATCTGATACTGATTATGAACTTTTCTATATCAGCGACTATCCTAATATATTGGCGTATAGCGATGAGGTAATAATTACCAATGCTTTAATGCCTATATTATCGGTTAACCGTATTTTAACTCAGACAAAGCAACCCGTATGGCACTATTCTTCTCGTGAGTTATTCAATTTTCTTTTGCCATATTGTTTGAGGTTGAATTAATTTTGCGATTAATATTAGATTAATTTTTGTAGTGTAATATTAGGAAACGAGTGTTAAATGAAGTATGCAAGACGTATATTGTGGTCGATTATTTTTTTATTAATATTGAGTGGCTGTATTCTTTATACATTTTATCGTCAGATACAAAATTACGCTGATACAGCGATTAATATTGATGAAACTACTATTTTTACTTTACCTGCAGGTACAGGGCGAGCAGGATTAGAATTATTGTTGACAGAACAGAAAATCATAAATCCGACGGATATTTTTCAATGGTTACTGAAACTGGAACCCCCATTAGCGCAATTTAAAGCGGGAACATATCGATTAAATCCTGGCATGTCTTTGCGGTCAATGTTAAAAATGTTTTCTGCTGGTAAAGAGGCGCAATTTAGTTTGCTGTTCATTGAAGGTTCTCGCTTCGAAGATTGGAAAAAATTATTACAGCAAGCCCCTTATTTAAAACAGACTATTGGCAATCAATCTACGGATAAATTAGCGCAGGATCTAGGGTTAGCATCTGGCCAATTATTAGAGGGGAGGTTTTATCCAGATACTTATTATTACACAGCGGGAATGAGTGATATTGATATATTAAAGCGCGCGCATCAGAGAATGTTAATGGCGCTAGAATATGAATGGCAAGGACGGGCGGCTAATCTGCCATATAAAACACCATATGAAATGTTAATTATGGCTTCAATTATTGAAAAAGAGACGGGGATTGATACGGAGAGAGCTAAAGTAGCATCAGTTTTTATTAATCGATTAAAGAAAAAAATGCGGCTGCAAACGGATCCCACTGTTATATATGGTTTAGGTGATAAATACCGTGGGGTGCTTTATCGTAGTGACTTAAATAAATCAAGTCCTTATAACACATATTTGATTGCTGGTTTGCCACCTTCGCCAATTGCTATGCCCGGCAGAGCTTCAATTAAAGCAGCAGCTCATCCTGATGAAACTGGTTATTTTTATTTTGTTGCCACGGGTAATGGTGGGCATACTTTTACTACCAATATTAATGATCATAATCAGGCGGTTAAACATTATCGTCAGACAAAAGATAAAAATGAATGAAAAGTCGTTATATAGTTATTGAAGGTCTTGAAGGCGCAGGAAAAACTACTGCGATAAAAACGGTTGTAGAAACACTTGCTAAGATAGGAATAACTGAGATTGATTTTACCCGGGAGCCAGGAGGAACACCGTTAGCAGAAAAATTGCGTCAATTAATTAAGCATGGTACGGCTGAGGAAAAAGTCACTGATAAAGCGGAGCTACTCATGCTTTATGCCGCGCGTATCCAATTGATTGAAAATGTTATCAAGCCCGCTTTGGCAAAGGGAAGATGGGTTATTGGTGATCGCCATGATCTCTCATCACAAGCATATCAAGGTGGAGGACGTGGGCTTTCCCCCAACTTAATGAAAGTATTACGTAATAGCATCCTGGATGATTTTCGACCTGATCTAACACTCTATCTTGATATAGAACCTGCTCTAGGCTTGCAGCGAGCGCGGGAGCGTGGTGAACTAGATCGGATAGAAAAAGAGTCATTAGACTTTTTTAAACGAACCCGTCAGCGCTACCTTGAATTAGCCGCTGAAGATGACACAATCATCACAATTGATGCTAACCAATCATTAGAAGAAGTGCAAAAAACCATTCGCCATGCATTATTGAATTGGTTGACAGCTCAAGGCAAGTAAAATGAACTGGTATCCATGGTTAAATCATGCATATAGACAAATAATTGCTATGCACCAAAACAAGCAAGGGCATCATGCATTGTTGTTACATGCTAATGCTGGAATGGGAAGTGAGGCACTCGTTTATGCTATTAGCCGATGGCTAATATGCCAACAGCCGTCGGCGATGAAAAGCTGTGGTAGTTGTCATAGTTGTCAACTAATGTTAGCAAAGACGCATCCAGACTGGTATAAAATTGACGCCGAGAAGGGTAAAAATACGATAGGTATTGAAAGTATTCGTTATTTAACCGAAGTTTTAGTTAGCCATGCACAGCAAGGTGGCGCTAAAGTTATTTGGTTTCCTCGTATTGAAGCATTAACCGAAGCGGCAAGTAATGCGTTATTGAAAACTTTAGAAGAACCGACGAACAATACCTATTTTTTGTTAGAGTGTCGTGATCCTGCACTATTGCTAGCTACTTTACGTAGTCGCTGTTTCTATTATTATCTTCCTGCGCCGGAGCATAAAACGGCTATTTCTTGGCTACAAAAACAAAAAATATCGTTAGCGTTAGTTGATATTGAAACGGCCATAAAACTTAATGCGGCAGCACCTCTGGCTGCGTTAGCCCTGTTACAGCCAGAAAATTGGCAAAAAAGAAAGCAATTCTGCCAATCACTGATGCAACATTTAGCAACTAAGACACTTTTCAGTTGGTTACCTGAATTGGATCAGCCAGATGCAGTCGAACGGATCAATTGGTTGATAAGTCTATTGTTAGATGCAGTAAAATATCAACAGCAAGCAGGTAATTACTGTGTTAATCAAGATCAGCCATCATTAATTACTAAATTGGCCGCTATTAATACTGCTGATGTCTTATTAAAAAGCGCGATGGAATGGCAAAGTTGTCGTTATCAATTAATGTCAGTGATGGGGTTAAATCAGGAATTACGATTGGCATCTCAGTTAATTAACTGGCAGCGCGCACTATATCACCAAAATTAAAAGAGTTTATTATGTTTTTAGTTGATTCTCACTGTCATCTCGATTGTTTAGATTATAAGAATAAGCATAAAGATATCGATGATGTTATCGCAAAAGCGGCAGCAAACGAGGTAAAATATATTCTGGCTATTGCGACCACGCTGCCGGGCTTCATTAGTATGAAAAAGCAGATTGGTCAGCGTGACAATGTGGCATTTTCATGCGGTATACATCCACTTGATCTTAATAAAGGTTATGATTTTGATGAACTAGCCTGCTTAGCGTCAGGCTCTGAAGTTGTTGCATTAGGTGAAACAGGTTTGGATTATCACTACCAAAGTGAGAATGCTAAATTACAACAAACCGCTTTTCGTCAACATATTCGTATAGGTTGTCAATTAAACAAACCCGTTATTATTCATACGCGAGCAGCCCAGCAAGACACATTAACAATATTAAAAGAAGAACAGATTGCTGATTGCGGTGGGGTTTTACACTGTTTCACGGAGGATGAGCGGATGGCTAAAGCATTATTAGATTTAGGGCTTTATATCTCATTTTCCGGTATAGTGACATTTCGTAATGCCGAACAGATCCGCCAAGCTGCACGTATGGTGCCCTTAGATCGCATTTTGATTGAAACCGATGCACCTTACTTGGCGCCCGTTCCCTATCGCGGCCAAGAAAATCAGCCAGCTTATGTAAGAAATGTGGCGCAGTTTTTGGCTCAATTAAAAGGCGTAGATATTGAAGAAATTGCGCGAGCTACTACGCAAAATTTTTGTGATCTTTTTCATTTAACCATTAAACGTGATTAACCCGCTTGCAACTTCATAAAAAGATTTAAAGGATGAAATTATGGCAGCAGAAACAATTTTTAGTAAAATTATACGTCGTGAAATTCCTGCTGATATTGTTTATCAGGATGATTTAGTGACAGCCTTCAGGGATATAGAACCACAGGCACCAGTGCATATTTTAATTATTCCCAATATTTTGATCGCTACCATCAATGATGTGAAACCTGAGCATGAACAAACATTAGGCCATATGATCACAGTCGCGGCAAAGATTGCTGAGCAGGAAGGTATTGCTGATAGCGGCTACCGTTTAATTATGAATTGTAACCAACATTCCGGTCAGGAAGTTTTCCATATTCATATGCATTTAGTCGGTGGTCATCCCTTAGGGCCGCTATTAACAAAAAAGTATAAATAAATTTTTAAATTGTTATTTTGTGGATTTGTTATTAAGGAGACAACTAACGTTTTGTTGGTTACTCTTTTAATTATAAAGCAATTTATATTGCTATTTTGGCACAGGCTTTATTATTCAGTTTACCTTGCAATTTAAGGTATACAGGAGAAGAGTAAATGAGACGTATTTTTCAACTTATGGTCGTGACATTCCTATTAGTCGGTTGCTCATCGATAACGAGTAAAAAACCGGCACCTGTCATTACAATCGAACCCACTGAGCCTAACGAGCAACCAATAACACCAACATCGCCAGATACTGTACCGCAACTACCAAAATTAAAAACAGTAGATTGGTCAACCACGGTTATTCCTTTAGCCAATCAATTGGTGCAAGCCCCAGGGGTTGAGTCAGGCAAAGTGTTATTGATTGATTCAATAAAAAATAATACCAATATGTCAATTCAATTAATGCCAGCAACCGACGCCATTATTGATGCTGTTAATAACCAAAATGTATTCAAATTAGTTCCACAAGATGTGGTGGCAAATGCCCGTAAAGCTTTGGGCTTATCTCAGGAAGACAGTTTAGTTACGCGAAGTAAAGCTATCGGCTTAGCGCGTTATGTACAAGCTGATTATGTGCTTTATTCAGTTATTTCTGGTAATCAACAACAGAGTGAAATTGAAATGCAGTTAATGGGAGCACAAACGGGTGAGATCCTATGGTCGGGAACAAATCGCATTGAATAAAAAAGAAACACTTATAATTTTGTTATTACAAAAATACCCGACAATAGCCGCTAATAAGTGGCAAATTAAAGCATTACCAGGGGCAAGCGGAGGAAGTTTCTATGTTAAAGCAAGCCCAAATATTAAATTGATAGCCCGTTTTGCAGGAAAAAATGAGCGTTTATTAGGTATTAATCGACAAAGAGAGCGTAAAATATTACGTCTGCTTACGCAGTTTGTTGCTGCTCCCCAGATAATCGGGGCTAATAATGACTGGTTATTATTAGAATGGCTTGCAGGCGAGGTGGTTACTGAAACAAGCACGAGTTTACAGGAATTATATCAACCACTAGGTCGTAGACTGGCCTCACTGCATTCCTATCCATTATCGGGTTACTCACTGCATCTTAAACAACATTTAGCCAGTTACTGGTATCAAATAGACCGACGCAGATTATCAGCTGATTGGTTAAATTTACATCATTTTTTTCAACATACCCGCCAACCTAAAACCAGCAAAAAAGTGCTCGCCCATCTTGATATCCATAGTGGAAATGTTCTATTGGCTGAGAATGGAGTTTTAAAACTGTTAGATTGGGAATATGCTGCTGACTGTGATCTGGCCTTTGCTTTGGCAACGTTATTCGCGACAAATGATTGGGATAAAAATGCCCAACACCAATTTTTGCACTATTATTGTCAGCAGCCACATGCATATAAAGATTTTTATATATTAAATCAACTAATTGCCTTATGGCAGCCATGGGTTAATTATATGAGAATGATGTGGTATGAAGTTCGCTGGATGCAGACAAAAAATCCGCAATACTTGGTATTGGCGCAACCTATTAGAGCAGGGTTAGGCTTAGTTTGAGCATACTGATATTAAACAGTGTTCATAAAGTATGATATTAAGCAGGTAATTTATGGGACCGATTATATTAGATCTTGAGGGATTTGAATTAGAGGCTGAAGAGCGTGAAATTCTAAACCACCCACTAGTTGGTGGTATTATTCTTTTTACCCGCAATTATCATGATCCTGAGCAACTGAGAGAGCTTGTCCGCCAAATTCGCCATGCAGCGCATAACCGTTTACTTATCACTGTCGATCAAGAAGGTGGCCGCGTGCAAAGATTTCGGCAAGGATTTACTGCGCTACCTGCGGCACAAGCTTTTGCTGCACTTAACGATCAGGATATAGCGGCTAAATTAGCAGCAGAAGCTGGCTGGTTAATGGCAGCAGAAATGATTGCGATGGATATTGATCTCAGTTTCGCACCAGTGCTGGATATTGGGCATTATTGTATTGCGATTGGTGATCGTTCTTTTCATCAACAACTTGATATCGCTATTGTGATGGCTGAAGCTTTTATTACAGGTATGCATGCTGCAGGAATGAAAACAACAGGTAAGCACTTTCCAGGTCATGGAGCGGTTAGCGGAGATTCCCATAAACAGACACCAATTGATGAGCGTGCACTAGCTCAGCTCAGTTCACATGATATGAAAATTTTTAGTTATTTTATTCAACGAGGTTTACTTGATGCCATAATGCCAGCGCATATTATCTATACTAAAATTGATGAACGGCCAGCGAGTGCTTCGGCCTATTGGTTAAAATCAGTGTTGCGCCAACAGCTAGGATTTAGCGGAACAATATTTTCTGATGATCTTTCTATGGCCGGAGCGGCGATTATGGGAGGATATGCCGAGCGGGCACAGGCTGCTCTTAATGCTGGCTGTGATAGGCTACTTATTTGCAATAATCGTGTCGGTGCAATAAATGTATTAGATAGTTTACCGAATGAAAAATATAACCAAACGGTAAATCTTTTTCATCATGCACAGCCATACTCTTTAGCTGAATTGCAAAAAACACCACGCTGGCAAGCGGCGAATTTAGCATTAACGTCCTTGTGGGAAGAATGGCAGAGGTAGATATGATTATTTATTTACATGGTTTTGATTCAACTAGTCCTGGTAACCACGAAAAAATAATGCAATTACAATTTATAGATCCGGATGTGCGTCTTGTCAGTTACAGTACTCTATATCCCCGGCATGATATGCAACACTTACTTAAGGAAGTTGATAAAAATATTCAAAGTGTTACTGAAGAGCCAATTTTAATTTGTGGTGTTGGCTTAGGCGGGTTTTGGGCTGAGCGGATAGGATTTTTATGTAATATAAAACAATTAATGATCAATCCCAATCTATTTCCTTATGAAAACATGATAGGAAAAATTACCCGGCCAGAAGAGTATTTAGATATTATGACTAAATGTGTAGATAATTTCAGGCAAAAAAACAAACATAAATGTATGTTAATATTATCTCGACATGATGAAATTATTAATAGCCAAAAGAGTGCCAATATTTTAAAAACTTATTATCCTATAATTTGGGATGAAAAACAAAATCATAAATTTAAAGATCTGTCATACCATTTAGCAACAATTAAATCATTTTATAATTAGGTTTAATATTTGATGTTATCTCTAGTAATATTATTATTTAATTATAAAAATTTAATGGTTTACTTTTAATTGAAATTTTCAAAATGGTAATATATAAAAATATATTACTAAATTAATTTGTTTTTATATATCATCCTAAATTTCTATTTAATTTTTGCTTGTTAAAAAATAAACTACTCTCTTTTATTTTTTTTTATTTTTTGTTATTAATGGCATCTACTTTGACTTTTAAAAAATAATAATTTATAAGGTAAGGTACTATGCCAAATATTATGAAATATTTTTTTGATATTAGTTTTTCACAAGATAAATATATCTATAATGAGTTTGAAGATAAATTATTATTTATTTTTAGTAAATTTGTCGCAGCTAACGATAGTAAGATTACCGAAGGTATTACAGGTTTATGCGCAGCGATTAGTTCGGAATATTTAACACATGTTCGTCAGGGAGGTTTAGAACAAGGTAAAAACTACCTGGCCAGTATAAAATATTTGGCAAAAATTTTAGATAAACAGATCTCTCCCTACGATCCTCCTCTTTTTAAAGCCATGCTTCAGGCAAGAAAAATTCATGCGCAAGAAAAATTTAATCGTTTATTAATTGATTTGGCTAAGCGGCAGCGGGAATCTTTTGATATGATGGATATGGCCAGCTATTATCCCGCATACCCATTTTGGCCACACAAAGATCTAAGTGAGACTATATCCAATTATATGGAAAAAGTTATTTCATATGAAAGTGAAATGCAAAGTTTACGTAAAAATAGATATTGGTTCAAAGAACTATTTGTTGAGATAACACGTCAATTAGATAATGAGAATTATAATACTGAGGAAATTAAATTTTTTGCTGAAAATGCATTTATTTCTCTTAAAAAGAAGTATATTGAAAAATATATCAAGTACTATAATGATAGAGGGTTAAAAACAATAAATAATAGTCAAAGATATATATTTAATGAAATTAATATTGATGAGTTTATCAAAAAAAATATAGACATTGATGATATAGATAAAAATAAATATTATGAATTTTGCTCTGTAGACCATATGATGGCTATTGTAATAGAGAAAAATAGTAAAACAGGAAAATTAATTTATGCTTTTTTTGACCCTAATAATGGGGTAATACAGATAGAAGATAAAGATATATTTATTGATTTTTTAAATTATATTGTTAAGATTAGACGGGATAGCTATAATTTTATTCGATTCCATGATGGAACTATTGATGTATTTATTTCTGAAATGGAATATAATGAGCAGATTACCGAACAGGCAATTTTACCTAAATTAGATGAAAACTTAATTAATATAACAACCAATAAGATCCTTTGTGAAAATCAGTATAGATTTATTCTTGATTTAAAAACTAAAATTATTTTTAAAAAATTTAATGATAATACTAGAACTACACTTATTGAATTTATTAGTGAAAAACATAAACCAAAACGTATTAATATTTTGATGGATTCTCTTTCAGTTGATGAAATATTAAAATTCTTTACTAGCCAACATAAAAATATTTTAGCATTATCAGATAATAATCTTCATGTACGTATAACTAATGAAAATTATAAGATCCGTAAAATAATCAATGGTAGCGACATTATTGATCGTTTGCCGAATAGAAGAGAACTATTAGAATTTTATCTCTCCGATCCTATTGCTATATTGTCGCGTGAACAATTTCCCGTTGAATTATTTGAACTTCATAGTAATGAGGTTTTGGGTGATATTGCACCAAGGAAACTTGATAATTGGTGGGATCCAAGAGTTAATCCGGAACTTATTCCTCAGCAAAATAAAATGGAATTAGTAAAGCCACAGCTAGCACAAGCTAATAATCTTTATAATGTTATCATCCAGCTAGAAGGTGAAGAAATTATTAATAAAGCGGCGGCAAATTTAATTGGTAAACATCCAAATAATACAATATTAATTCAATATGATCTGGAAAATAATCAATATCGACTAGTATATGGTGATATTGATAAACTGTTAACTAGCAATAGCCGTTGGTTACTAATTGGGCATGGTCGTTTTGATGAACAGAAAAAACAACGAGTATTTGCTAATCAAAGTGCTTATACCATAGTTGATAAACTAAAAAAATTAAAAGAAACATTATTAGTCAATAATGAACCAGAAAAAATAATCTTATTGGGTTGTAAGCTTGATCAAAATAATTTACTGGATAATTTTGCTCTCAATATCAGTCAGGAGTTTTGGCATAAAGATTTTAAATCTACCATAGTGGCCTATACTAAAGATTTAGCTATTCATTACAATGGTAGGAAAGTAGTTTATTTGGATGAGAGTACAGATAGTAAACAGCCGGCAAAATACTATAAGAATCAGTATCAAAAAAATAATAATAGTGGTGAAATTATCATTAATGGTGAAGCTTTAATTTTATATCTTTTACGACAAATACATGCAGGCGATGTTTCGTTATCAAGTATAATAAATAATTATGATAATTATCTTAGCCAATATTTTCATTATTTTGATGGCAAGTTAAATTTAGATTTGCTAAAAATAATTGCTTATGATAACGAGGCATTTAAAATATTTACTGATTATTTTGCTAATCAGAATCGAATAAATAATAATTATGATATTGGTTTATTAATTGATAAGTTAAATGGAGAAAATATTTCTAATGTGCCATTATGGGCAAAAGTAAATGCAGAAAATATAAAAGGTAAATCAGCAGAAATATTAAATAAAAATAGCTCACAAATAATCTTTCGTTTTTCTGGCGATAAAAAATTTCGTCTACAGGCTGAGTTATTAGCTAAGGATAATCCAGAAAATACTTTTATTTTCCAAATAGATAAAAATTCAAATACAGCAATCTTAGAATATGGTGATTTAAATAAATTAAATAATACAGGGATTAAAAAATGGCTATTATTAGGTAATATTGTGACGTATGAGGAACAATCTCTATTCGAAGGAATGACATCGGCAAAACTAGTAGATACGCTTAGTGAAGTAAAGCTGTACCTTAGTCTAAATATTCCGGCTGAAGTTTGTTTCTTTTCTCAGCAAGCCTTAGGACAACTTGCTAATCCTTATGATCCAACTGGTATTGCCAGTGAAACTGCAATAAATTTAGCAAAAAGAGCCATAAATAGTACTGTATCAACTTATCAGCAAGAAAATTATCAGTTACCATGGTTTTCATCAGAATATATAAATGAACAATATGTGCTTGCTGCTGATCATAAAAAATTATATCGATTTAATTATAATAATGAAATAAAACAGTTATATATTAACAATATTCCTATTGAACAAAGTTTGTTAATGGATATTGTGACAGAGAAAATTGATCTCAATAATCAAAGCCATAAATATGCTTATCATTTACAAAGCTATCTAGTTGATGAAAACAATTTATTAGATTTGAAAAAAATATATCAAATTAAATTTGATCCTATTATTAATAAAATAGTTAATAATTATTTTGAGCAGAATAAATATATTGGTACTCAGAAACTCATTGAGTGGCGTAAGTTATTTTTAAATAATAACTTACCCACTATACAACAACAAGCTTATGATGCAAAAATATTATTAGAAAATATTGCCTATCGTCCTGAAATTATTCACTATATTAGTCCTTACTCTAAATATCTATTATCTCAACTATTCGACTATCCAAATGGAATAATAAATATGCGAGAATTAATGATGTTAATTCATAATCATCAATTATTAGAGAATTTAAAAACATCATTAATAGAACTTGCAGGTATTGATGAACGGAGTGAACTCAGTCAATTAAGTTTGCCGCACGCTTTAAAAAAGAGCCAGCAATGGCATAACTAATATCTTAATAATATAATGAGCTTAGCTAATAGAGTTGCTAAAAAATCTCTTCCCATGTTTAACATAGCTATAAATCCTATGCCTCATGCTTTTTATTACCAAATGAATAGTCAATTGGGAAGAAATCTAGCATTATTATATGCTTATAATGAAAATAATATTGAAAATTTAACTCAGTTATTACAATACCATCATAGTTTATTAGAATTTTCTCGAAAACGAGCGTTAACTTATGAAGAGCAACAGTTCTTAGCAAATATTAATTCTGTATTTGATCGTATCGATTATCTTTTTACGCAAAATAAAATTGTGAATGAAAAAAATATTAATCAATTAGTAAAATTATCAATAGGTAAATATCAGTTAGATATAAATAATAATATTTTTACTATTTTAGTGCAGGATAAAAATGATGATTTTTACACTTGCAAAATTTATGATCCGAAAATGGGAGAAATAAGATTAGATTTTATTCGAAAAGATAGTGTATATGAAGATCTTCTATATTTTATGAAAATATATCTTGATGATGAAATTATTATTGGTAATAAAAAATATCATCGTTATGACATGTTGGGTATTAAAAAGGAACAGAACAATACCTATCGTATCAAATTATATGAAATAAAGCATGATGAAATATTGTATGCTAATTTAGCGAGATTAATAGTAAAATTACCGCTAAATCAACAAGAAAGCCAAGTTTCAGTTAAAATTGATGAAATTGTTATTCCACTTGCTATTTTACAGCAGGCTGGCGCATATGTTGATCAGAAAAAAATATCCCTATTCTCAATTAGAAACGTTACTGATTGGCAGAAAAAAATACGTTTTGATGTGGTAGCTTTAAATGATTACCTTAGTTTTTATCAAGACAGTCAAAATAATATTAACTTAATTAAAATTTTAAAAGCGAAAATTAATTCAACCAACAATTATACAGATCTATTCATTAATAGTGATAATTTGAACGATCTTGCTGTAATTATGCAGCGCTTTGCTTATATTGAGCAATATAATAGTCAAAAATTTGCTGATAAAAATTTACAATTAAGTTTGCAGAAAGGCATATCTCATTTGCCTCGCTATGCACTATTAGTTAATAAACTTGCTAATAGCATACCGTTATTCAGTTTGATCCAATTAGTGACCGCAACGCAATCTGTCACTATGCAACTATGTAACGACAATTTGTCTGATAATGAAAGGCAGTTATTAGAGGATAACCTCATAGTAGCCTGGGCTGCCAATATCACTAATTTTAGTGTGCAGGCTTTACAACCAATATTGTTAAAAGCGGCTTATAAAGTAAGTGGTTCATTGAGTAATGCCAGTAGGTTTGCTAATCGAGTTAACGCTGGCCTGACAATTGCCGCAACTGGTTTTGATCTTTACTATGCCTATGAAAATTTTAGCCAGTTAGAAAATGAACATGATTTGGCAATCAGGCAAGATTTGCTGGTTAATGGCATATTATCATTGATCAATGCAGGTGTTAGTGCTTCTACGGCTTTGGCTATTATGGCGGGATCATCAACGGCGGGACCATTAGGGGTGATTGTCGGTACCGGATTAATGTTAGGCGGTATGTTTTATAATGCTTATCGGCTTATTCAACGAGTAGAGGAAAAAATTGCCCTTACTAGCCACGAGAAATTTCAGCTAGCCATTGGTTCAATATTAGGACTGCAACCGAGTTATTCGATCCAAAATAAATTATTACAGCAACAAACTGCGGCTCAGTTAAGACTTTACCGACAACAGAATGAGGCAAATTTTTTTAAGCAAGTATTACAACCAGCTGGGTATAATTTGAGTATTTTCCGTTTGGAAGAAGAAAATATTGCTGAATTACCACTCTATCATTTATTTGATAACCACAATAATCGTTATCTGACTGCAAAAAAATATTATGATTATCAATATGATCTTCAATATTTAAAACATGATTTGGATATTTTGTCATTACCACTTAATTTGTGGAAGCAACAGCATATTGATGAAACACTAGAAAGCATAAAGCGCAAATTTACTAAACAAGAAGTAGAAAAAATTATTGCGCAACATCCTAATCGTTATCAAATAGAACTAACTAAGATAAAAACCTATATACCCGTTTCTTATCAGCCATCAGACGAAATAATATTATTTAGTAACAAATATAATCATGTTATTAAATTGATGTCTAATCAACCTTATTTTGATCGAAAATTACCTAGTGTCGAGACAGTAAACGCTATTTATTCATTACAAAATAATAATCAAATACAATATTCTAATGAAAGTTTGCAAAAATTTTTATCAAAAGATAATTTAATAAATTTTATAACCGGTATTAACTTTAATTTAGCCAATGGTGATGATGCCATTGTTGGTTCTCAGGTAGTTAAAAATCAGTTTATTTGTGGTAGTGGGAAAAAAATTTTTATTGGTGGTGAGTTTGACGATGTTTTTATTCTATTATTTGACAAAATAACAGGGGATGAAAATAAGTATTTCGATGGCAATAGTGGGAATGATACATTATCGGTCGAACTCTTACCTTATTATCAATTAGTCACAACTGATAGTTCCACCCAGCCAGCCAATAATCTAACAAAAGTAACAGGAACGTTTATTAATTTACCACAAGGTGAATTGAAGTATTTAACTGAAAACTATATTGATAATTTTGCCAATGTAGCAGCATTAATAAGAAAAAATTACTCAACGGAAGTTTTAGTAGATTTTATTAATATAGAGAATGTTATAGGTAGTAAACATAGCCAGGATTTAATTTTAGGTAATGAAAAGGATAATATCTTAAATGGGCGGGGAGGTATTGATATTATTTATGGGCAGGCAGGTAATGATACGTTGATATTAAATAATGGTTATGCAAATGGTGGCGAAGGAGCAGATACATATATTATCGAGCGTTATAACTGGTTGGATTATAGAGAAGAACTTCCTTGGAATGAACAAAGCTATTATTGGGATATTGATAATGAAAGATGGCAAAATTTAGATAACAATAAAATTGACTTAAAATTGGGTTATGATTTAAATGCCCATATTGTGATTGATGAAGTTGAGAAAGAGAATAGGAGTGTTATTGTTTTTAATTATAAATTAGATGAAATTATAGAGATTAAATTAGTGGATACCGATATTTATCTACAAATTTTATCAGATAAAGGGTTAATTAATGGTGAAATTAAGCCCGGTATAATCGATATAAGGTTAAAAAATGCCTATATAAGTTTAGGGAATGATGAATTTGCACTTAATCATGAATATCTATTACAAACTATGGATGGTTTTTTATTAACTTTGTGTTTACCTCAAAAGCTAACAAAACAACATATGCCAGAAAAAATATTTGAAATAATCTATTTTGATAAACTAGATAAACTTAATGCGGGCAATAATATTAGCGAAATTGAGATTAATTTAACGCAAAATAGTATAAAAAATGATCATAAAAAATATTTATTACCAGCTACAATTAAGCCTGTAACGACAATTAATAATGCGCAACATACTATTTTTCATGGTGATAAATATAACAATCATTTTACTTCAATCAAAAAAAATAATTATATCTATTTTTCACATGGTATTGATATTTATTTGCTTGATGATTTGGTTAGCACAGATAAAATAAACGATAGTATTACCTTTGATTTTAAAGAAATTAATGCTTCATTTACTAATGAAGATATTTTTATTATTGTAGTAAAAGAGTATAGTGGTTATGATTTTATTTTTGAAGACAATTGTTTATCTTATCAAGCTTCATCTCAATTAGCACAAATTAAATTTGTTAATAATTTAGGTGATTTTTATGGCAAAATATACCTTTTAGATAAAAATAATCAATATTTTTTTATTAATTATCAAAACAATAAATATCAAATTACGCCTTGTACTATAGTACAGGCACCGTCAGAATTCGATGACAATATTTTTTATCCTAAAGGTTATTCTCAAATTGAAAAAGTTAACTTATCATCAGGTAATGATATATTAACCGATATGAGTGAAACGGGAAAAATTATTATAGTAGGTGACGGTAATGATATTATTACCGCTAAAAGCGGTGATAATATGGTTGTTGATGGCAATGGTAATGATATTATTTCAACTGGTGATGGTAATGATATTATTATATCAACTCAAGGTAATAATATTATTGATGCTGGTAAAGGAAATAATGTTTTAGCGATAAATCATGGTACAGGTGATATAAATGTATTGCTCAATGAAGGAAATAATAAAATTTTTATCCAAGGCTTAGGTGGTAGTGCTGTATTTGACTATCCAGATAATGATTTAGTTATATCATCACGTAATAATAATAATAAAATAACAATTTATGATTATGAAAAATATAAAAACCAGCTTGAAATTAACACTTCATTAAATAGTGATATTTTACTTGATGAAAAAGATATTGCTTTATTAATCGATGTGGCATCTTCTTTTCAGCAAAAAAATAATGAATTTCAACTCATTTCTTTGACTGCGCATGAAAGAGATTTTGTTAATAAAGTGTTTCAATATAGTAAAGTTAATTAAAATAATAACTCAATATTTAAAGTAAATATGGTCAATAAAGAAGAGTATTATTGAATAAATTTTAAGAGAATTTTTTATCAAGATTATATTATATTGCAATGGATTTCATTCATGAAATTTTAATCTTAAGTTACAAGGAATTTATTATGCCCAAAAAAAAGTATCAATTTAAACCAGGCTTTTCACAACAAAAATATATATTCGAAGCTTCTAAAGAACGCTTTGAACATATAGCTAATAAATTTATTTCATATAATGATCCGAGTATTGCAAAGGAAATAACGGGTATCTGTTTAGCATTGAGTTCAGCCTATATAACGCAAGTTCGCGAAGGTGGCCTAGCACGGGGTGAAAAATATATTACCGGTATACAGTCATTAATTAAAACAATTGATTCAGAAACGGTAAGTTATGATCCTCCTTATATAAAAGCTCGGCATAAAGCCAGACAATTGCATGCTAAAGAAAAATTAAATCTTCTATTTATTGATTTAATTGGCAGGCAAAGATTATCTTTTGATTTATATGAAATGGCAAATTACCAGCCAAGTTATCATCTATGGCCACCAATACAAGAAAATGAAAATATGTATAATTATTTTACCAGGGTAGTCGAATTTGAAGGTAAACAAAAACTGCAATTTTTAGAAAGATTTTGGTTTAAAGAATTTATAGTAGAAGTACAACGTAGAATTAATATACAAGATAAGGACCTTAATAATTTCAAACTAACTGTACATAAAATCTATTTAGAATTAAAGAAAAAATATCTTACGGGATATATTAATTATTATAATGATAGAGGTTTAGAAATAACCAGAAATGATGGAAATGGTATATTAAATGACATAAAGTTTGAAGAATTTATTGAAATCTATATTGATAAAGATGATATTAGTAATAATTGTTATTTAGAACTCTCTTCTGAAGACCATATGATGGCAATTGTTATTGAGAAAAACAACCAAACCGGGCTATTAAAATATGCATTTTTTGATCCTAATTATGGCATTATTTACTTTAATGAACGAGAAGAATTTAAGCAATTTTTAACATATATAGTAAAAGAAAGAACGGATATTTATAATTTTTTAACCTACGATAAAAATTTTTATATTAGTTCTATTATAGAATTAGAAAATAGTGATGTAATAAATAAAAGCAATATTTTTCCAATAATTGATCGTGATTCCGTAAATATAACAACGACGAAAATACTTTGTGAAGAGCAAAGTATTTTCTATCTTACAAGCAAGATAAAATTGCTTTTTAAGCGATTTGATGCAGAAATTGGAGTAACAGAAGTTATTCTTATTGATGAAAGTGAAAATTATAAATCAATAAATTTAAATATTAATTCTGTAAGTTCAGATCATATTTTAGAAATTATAACAGAGCAATATAGTAATATTTTGAAATTAAAATATAACGATATTAATTTAACTATAAATGACAATAAATGTTTTGTTTCTAGAATTAATTTTGGCGGAGATATAGAACTTATTACAGAATTGGTGCTTGAAAATATACCTGTAGACACATTGGAAATGCACAATAATGAATCTTTAGGTTCGGATGTTGCTATTGCTTTTGATGCATGGTGGGATCCAAAGATAAATCCGGAAAAAATTCCGTTACATACTGGCGCAGCGAAAAAAAGGTTAGCAGAAACAAATTATCGTCATAACTTGATCATTCAATTTGAAGGTGATGAAATCGTTAGTAAATCAGTTGCCAATTTAATTGGCAAGCATCCAGATATGACAACAGTGATCCAGTATGATCTTGAGCATGATCGTTATAGAGTGGGTTATGGTGATATTAATAAAGTGCCAGGTGAACGAACTCGATGGTTTCTTATTGGTCATGGCAGAACTGATCGCAGAACTAAAAAAAGAACCTTTGCCAGAAAAACAGCGCAATATATTGTCGCTAAATTAAAAGATTTAAAACATACTGAATTTAATAATAGTGATCCTGAAAAAATAGTTTTGCTGGGTTGCAAATTAGGGCAAGCCAGGATAGAAGATAATTTTGCCTTAGATATTAGCCAACATTTTTGGTACGAAGGATTTAGCTCAATAATAACTGCTTATACTAAAGATTTACATATTTGTCATAATGGCAGAAGAATAGTTTATTTAAATGAATATGAAAGTAGCCGTAAAGATGCCAGATATTATAAAACTATTTTTAATAAAGAAATGTCTCCAATGGGCATACAAATTAATCATGAAATATTAATTAATTATATTTTAAGAGAAATTAATTTGGGTAATATTTCATTGGATAGTGATATTATTAAAAATAGTGATTATGTAAAGCAATATTTTTACCTGCCAAATGGTAAATTAGATATTGATTTATTAAAATTAGTTGCTTTAGATAGTCGAGCATATCATATATTTGTTGATTATATGCATGAAACAAAAGCTATTTACGGTGGTTTTAACGTTAATGGTTTAATCGAAAAATTATATAACCAAAAAATTTTTGATACGCCTTTATGGAAAACCGTCAATCATGAAGCTATACGGCAAAACTTATATAAAGTCGATAAAAATGGTGTTAAAAAAATTATTTTTCGCTTTTCAGATCAGGAAAAATATCGTCAACAAGCTGAATTAATAGCGAGTGAAAATCCGGTTGATAACTTTATTTTTCAGGTCGATAAGCATTCAAAGAGAATTATTTTAGAGTATGGCCAGTTGGATAAGCTTAAAAATATCGCTGTTGATAAATGGATTTTATTAGGGAACATTGAACAGCATGATGCGAATTTCTTATTTGAAGGCATGACAGTAAAAAATGTAGTTGATGTCATGGATAATATCCATAAACAGCATTTATTAACTATACTAACAGAAATTAGCTTTTTTAATAAAAACGCCTTAGGTAAATTATCAAATCCGTATGATGTTTCAGCCATTGCCAGTCAACTAGCGATACAATTAGGGCAAGAAAATATAAATACCAATGTTACAACTTACCAAGTAAACTTAGATCCCTTTCCTATATCATCATCAGATGGTGTCTCTGAATATTTTCATTTAGTTAATGATAATAAATTGACTAAGTTTAGATATAATCAAACTAGTGAACAACTATTTTATAATGACCTTAATATTACACATGCTTTGTTAATGGATACAGCTAAGGAAAATATTGATATTGATAGTGATTTTGAAAATTATCTAGGTTATTTAAATAAATACCTATTAGATCCAGATGGTAATTTAATAACTAATAGAGTAAAAACAATTATCTATGATCCCATTATTAGTCGTAAAGTTAATAATTATTTTTTACACAACATGGATCAGCAGCCTAATGCGTCGGACCAATGGCAAAAAATTTTTTCAATTAATGATAATGAAGCATTAAATGTGAAGGTAAATAATATTAATACCTTACTAGAAAGTCTCTATTATCGTCCAGAGACCATTAATCATCTCAGCGATTATTCAAATAGTTTACTGACCGAATTATATTCTCGTACTGATGGCTCGCTAGATATCGGTGGTTTAATGCTGTTAGTTAATGATCATTAACATTTAAATCAGCTTCAAATGTCATTAACTGAGCTTACCGCTATTGATGAAAGAAGCGGACTTAATCAATTACCATTAAAACAGTCATTAATAAGAATTCAACAATGGCATCAATATTATTTTAATAATATTCTGTCATTAATTAAAATAAGCAAGGAGAATCCTAATGTTACCATAAAACCCTTGTTACATGCTTTTTATTTTGACAAAAATATTAATTTAGGCAAGTATATAGGACTATTTTATGCATTGACCTCTAATAATGCCCATGATCTAAATCTAGTATGGCAATATCATCGTGATTTAATAGAAATTTCTAGTAAAAGAAAATTATCAATTAGTGAACAGCAATTTATAAATAATTTTAATGAACTTGTTGATTTGACTACTTATATTGCTGATAATAAGGGCATATTAGAAGATCAACAACAATTAACTTTTTCTGCCAGCTTAGCAAGTGAAGCGATAGGAAAATATCAATTAAGTTTTGATCATGTGGTGTTTACCATTATTATTGCAGATAATGGTGATGGCTATTATCAGTGTAAAATATTTGATCCTCGCATGGGTGAAATAAAAATAAATCAGCTTAATAAAACTAATATAGATAGCGAAGTTATTTCTTATATTCGAAATTATCTTAATGATGATATTATAATTGATAATAATAATTATAAACGTTATGAGTTTATGGGACTAACAAAAGAGGCTGTTTTAAATGACCAATTTAAACTACAAAAAATTACTGACAGTTTACTAATTAAAACGAAAGGAAACAACTTAATTGATAAAGTCGCTATTGATGAAAGTATATTGACAACTCAAACTGATATAACGATAGCTGATAGTAACATTTCATTACAGACATTACAGCAAGCCGGTGCTCATATAGAAAATAGACCTATTTCATCATTTGCGATTAGAAATATTGCTAATTGGCAAACAAAAATAAAATTTGATGCAGAAAAACTTAATGATTACTTAATTTTATTTCAGGGAACAAAGGAACATATTGATATTATAAAATTTATTAAACAAAAAATAAAATTATTACCTAATCAGCAAGATATATTATTAACAAATAGTGATTTAAATGATTATTCTATTGCCATAGATCATCTAAACAATATTAATCATTATGATGAACCGCAGTTAATGAATAGAAAATTATGGCAAAATTTGAAAGTTAATATGGCCGGATTACCGCGCTATTCTCACATACTAAATAAGGTTTCTAACCTTACTCAATTAATGAGTTTTATCCAATTGGTTTCATCAACTCAGACGACATTAAGTTATTTAAATAATTCAGATCTTTCTGCTAATGAACGCCAGCATATTGAAAAAAACCTTATTATTGCTTGGGGTGCTGGTATCGTAAATTGGGGGGCTGAAATTTTACAACCGCGATTATTAAAATCTGTCTCTCAGATGATAGGAATGAAGTACAGTGCTAATCTGTTTGCCGCCAAATTATCAATGGGGATGAATATTGCCACTAGTGGCTTTGATTTTTATTATGCCTATGAAAATTTTAGTCAATTAAGCTATGAAACTGATCCGGCGATACGGCAAGACTTGATCGTTAACGGTACAATATCGCTACTAAGTGCGGGCGTAAGTATTAGCAGTGCATTGGCTATGCTGGCCGGTGCTTCATCAGCGGGCCCAATAGGGGTTGCTATTGGAGCAGGTTTAATGGTTGGTGGTATGTTTTATAACGCATATCGGACTGTTGAAAGAATCAAAGCTAATATTCAATTGACTGCTATGGAAGAGTTTCAAACCGGATTGAATGCTGCATTAGGATTGCAAGCGGGTTATTCGGTGCGTAATAAACTATTAAAACAACAAACAGCCAGTGCGCTTAAGGCTGATAAAATAGAAAATGAAAAAGATTTATTTATTAATGTCCTAAAACCTGCTGGCTTTAACCTTAGTATTTCTGTTTCAGAAGAAGAAAAAATTGTTGAATTACCTTGCTACCATTTATTTGATAAACAAACAAATCTTTACTTATTAAAAAATAAACAATCATCCATTCAATATGATCTTGAATATTTAAAAAAAGACTTAAGTTTTCTCTCCTTGTCTGTCAATTTATGGAAACAACAACAGCTTGAACAAGTTATTGAAGCGAGCAAACGAAAATTCACAGCAGAAGAAGTCAGAAAAATTATTGCTCAATATCCAGAGCGCTATTTAGTAGAACCAGCTAAACTTAAAACTTATATACCGATTAATGCTGAGGGTGATAATGAAGTTCTTATGCTAAGTAGAGAGCATGATAATTTAATTAAGTTGTTAAAAAATAAGCCTTACTTAGATAATTATTTATTTTCAAATGTCAATGCTATTTATTCATTATCTGGCACAGATCAACCCGAATTTATTTATGAAAATTTACAAGATTATTTAATGAAAGGTGGTTTAAAAAGAAAAATTACAGGTATTAATTTTAACTTTGGCTATGGTGACGATATTATCGTTGGTTTAGCTGAAGTAAAAAATCGTTTTCTATCATATGGTGGTCATAAAATATTTATTGGTGGAAAACAAGATGATACTTTTATTTTATTGGGCGAAAAAATAGGCGAGAATGAATATAAATATTTTAATGCCGATAACGGTAATGATACTTTAATTATTGCACAATTACCGCGTTACCATAGTAAGATATCGTTAGAAAAGGATGACAAATATGCTGGCAATGATGTGATGCTTTCTTTGACAGGAACATTTATTAATCTTGAGGAAGGTTCATTAAGATTTCTTAACGAACCTTATTTTACTAATTTTAACAATATTGAATTGTTAATTGATAATCATAATAAGACGGATGTTCATGCAGATTTAGTTAGTTTTGAAAATGTTATTGGAATAAAAAACAAGCAAGATGTTATTTTAGCTAACGATAAAGATAATATATTAAATGGTAATGGTGGTATTGATATTATTTATGGCAAGGGTGGCAAAGATACTATTATATTAAATAATGGTTATGCAAACGGTGGTGAAGAACAGGATACTTATATTATTGAGCGTTATAGTTGGAATGAATATATAGCCAGCATGGCTTGGCAAGGAATAAATTATATTTGGGATGCAGATAATGAAAAATGGATAAACGTTATAAAAAATAATAATAACATAACAGTTATTATTGATGAAAATGAATTTAAAGCTAAAAGTATTGTTAACCTTGATTATCAATTAGATGAAATTATCAGTTTAGTTATAAATGGCAAAGATATTAATATTAATTTTTCGGCCACAGATAATCAGAAAAATTTAAATGCTCAACATCAAATAGATAAAAATAATATTAGTCTAATATTAAAAAATGCTTATAGATATTACGATAGTGATAGTTTAATCGCTAATCACGAATATGTTTTGCAAACAGCCGATGGTTTTTTACTATCGATGAATTTAACTGATAAAATAAAAATAAATACACCGTCAGATAAAATATTTGATACTATTCATATTAGTGAATTAGATAAAAATAAAAACGCTATGGTTAATAGTGATATAGAAATTAATTTGAAACTCAATAGTATAAAAAATTATCGGAAAAACTATATTTTGCCAAACATGATTAAACCCTTATTGACTACACATAATGCACAAAATACCATATTTCATGGCGATGATGATAATAATCAATTTTTATCAATTAAAAACCATTCTTATATTAATCTTTCCCATGGTACAGATAGTTATATTATAGATGATATTAAAGTTAAAGATACTAAAAATAGTCAAGATATCATTTTTGATTTTAAGGAATTAGTAACAGGTTATACTGGGCAAGATATTATTGTTATAGTGCTAAAAAATTACAGTGGTCATGATTTTTTTTTTATGAAGATAAATTATTATATAGTAAAGATCATGATGTCGCTGAGATTAGGTTTATTAATAATACAGATGATTTTAATGGTAAAATTTATCTCTTTGATCAAAATAACGAAAGCTTTACTATAGAATATAAAAATAACTTATATAGTATTAAGCCTACATTTGAGATAACAACTGCTACTGAGGATAATGATAATATAGTTTATAGTAAGCGTAATATTACCCAAAGAAAGATTGATGGGTTAAGCGGTGATGATATTATCACTGATATGACTAAGTTGGGTAATATTCTTATTGGTGGTAGTGGTAATGATATTATAACTGCTAAAGGTGGTAATAATGTTATCGTCGATGGAAGTGGCAATGATATTATCACATTAGGAGATGGTAATGATATTATTATAGCAATGCAAGATGATAATATTATTTCAACGGGTAAAGGTAATAATATAATAGTAATAAATTATAATAATAATGATACCAAAGTTTTTTTAAATGAAGGGAAAAATAAAATTTTTATCCAAGGAATAGAAAATATTTATCGGAATGAGTATATTGATAATAATTTAATTATTTCATCTTTAGATAATCAGCATAAAATAACAATTTATGATTATAATAAGTATGAAAATAATCTGGAAATTGATACCTCATTAAATAATGGTATACTGTTAAATAATCAAAATGTAGATTTGTTAATAAGTACCGCCGCAGCTTTTAAACAAGATAACGGTGGTGCAGTACTTACTGATTTAGCAGATAGTGAAAGAAATTTTCTTAACCAAATATATCAATATAGTGAAATGAGTAATTTATAAAAGTAATAGTTTATTTATCATAAGGATATATTCATGCCTGTTAATTATAATCCGGATATTAATTTTGCTCATAATACCTATCTCTATTCAATGGCAAAAGATAGACTTGCTTATATTGCTGAAAAATTTGTTTTACATGGTGATAAAAATATATTGAAAGATATTAATGGAAGTTTTGGTATTGGATTATCAATCTATTATATGGCTCATGTTCGACAAGGTGGTAATAAACAAGGAGGAAAATTTTTACTTGATTTAAATGATGTTATTAATATTATTGAAATGCCAATTTCAGACAATGCTCCATTATTAATGAAGGCAAAATTGATGGCGGAAAAAATTCATGCTAAAGAAAAATTAGATAGTATGCTTGCTACAGTAATTGATATTCAAAAACGCTATCTTAGTAGTATTGATATTAATAATTATGTATCAGATCCCTATATATGGCTTGATATGTTGCCGGCCGAGACGGCTCATCATTATATTGATAGAGTAAAAAATCGCACTTTGGAATTGAATAATAGTTTAAAAAATGCCACCTGGTTTGCGGAGTTTTTTATTAGTTTAAAAGCCAGATATTTTAATAGCGATACCAGTTCGATTGATAATATTAAAGATAATTATGATGAACTATTAAGCAAAAAAAAATATGATTATTATATTGATAGTATTAGATTTACTTTAGATAATGGTGTACAAGCGATAAAATTTAGTGAAAGAGATGATCGTCATTATTATTTTTTTGATATTGATTATTTTTTTAAAAAATACCTTGATGATCCAGCAAAATATAATGCTCAGTATTTTGAGGTTTTTGCTGGTGATCATATTATGATACTATCAATAGAAAATGAACAGGATAAAATTAATTACTCTTTTTTTGATAGTAATATAGGTGTATTTAATTTTGTTAATAAAGAAAAATTTAAATCGTTTTTTATTTCTTTTTTGCAAGAACATGAAAAATCTTATCACATAGTTAAAAATGAAAGTAATAATTATCAATTAAAAATAGCCGCCTATAAAGATAATAATGATATTAAATATCAATTAATTAACTTAAGTATTGAAAATGAAGTGATAGAGACAACAGCAGCAAAAATTATTTTTGAACAACAAGAAAAATTTGCCACTCGATATATTATTAGAGAACATGAGCTTTATCCGGTTGACTTTGAATTTGTAGATATTGATTTCGTTAATAAATTTTCTATTATTAAATTAACAGGCACTGTTGATAATAAAATAGTGATAAAAAAAGTAGTTATTCAGGAGTTATCCATTGATGAAATATTAAATATTCTCAGTAATGAAGTGAGCGACTTATTTTATTTGCAAAGAGAAATAACATTAATAAAATATGATCGCGATAATATCATCTATTATGAGTTTAATGATACGATTAATATTAATCAGCAACTTTCTGAAATTGAAAATGATAAAAAATTACCTTATTTGATCAAGAAAAATGATAATTTTTTATTTATGCATGATTATGTTGTTGGTAATGAGGATAATGAAAGTGTGTTTACAATGGACACTGTTTTAGATGATAAACATACCGTCATTATTCAGATTCAGGATGATAGCGTAATCAGTAATGGTGTTGAAAGATTAAAAAATAAGCATCCAGAAAATACTACTGTGATCTTTTATGATATTCGCAGTCATAAACACCAGGTTATTCATAATTCAACTGCTTTAGCAAAAGAAGGTAATGTCCGTTGGCTAATTACTGCTCATGGTTCATATTACAATGAACTATCACCGGAGTCTTTTGCTATTAGTTTACAAAATTTGAAATCTAAAATATTTGATAATCATGATCCGCAGAAAATTATTTTTTTAGGTTGTAAACAAGCTAATAATAACATAGTAAATGATAATGGCTTTAAATTTAGCCGTGCATTGTGGTCGAAGGGATTTAGTTCAACAATGGCAGCTTATACAGAAAATATTTATATTTCTGATTCGGGTCATAGGATGGCAAGAGTAAATTTTTTGGACCAACAAATGCGAGATATGCCTGCACATATATATAAAAATGTATATCAGTATCATCAAGAATCGGGGATGCTATTTGTTAATGAACAGGATTATATTTTTGCCCTATTAGATAGTATTAATCATAATCATGTATTGGATGATACCCTTTTATTAGAAAATCATGATTATTTAAAAAAATATTTTGTAAATAAGAATGGTCAATTGGATATTGACTTAATCAGATTGGTCAGTTACGAAAATGAAGCTTATCAAATTTTTAAGTCGTATTATCATGAGATAATTAATAATAATCTTAAGTTTGATAGTCAAACTTTAATATCTAGACTAAGGGAAAACGCTATAATTGAAATTCCTATTTGGCGAAAAGTCAACTTAGATTTTATATTAGCAGATAATAGTCATATACCCATTACAGCCAAAAAAAATATTATTTTAAGATTCGCTGGCGATAATAATGCTCGTCAGCAAGCTGAATTAATCGCCGCACAAGATCAGCAGAATACCTTAGTTGCTCAGATTGATACAAAACGAAAAAAATATTTTATTGAATACGGCAATTTGACTGATTTTCAAAGCCGAACTGAGCAGCATTGGTTGTTATTAGGTCAGGTTTCCCCATCAGGTAAACAATTTAGTGGTTTAGACTCACAACAATTATCACAATCTTTAATAACTCTGAAAGAGGAATTATCATTTAATAATCCGCAAGAAATATCTATTATTAGCACCACGCAGCTAGGACAACATAGTAATCCGTTTCGTGCTGATTGGATTGTATCAGGCTTAGCAAAACAGCTTTCTGCTGCTGATATTGATACTATTTTAACATTTTATACCCATAAAAAGAGTTTTTTGGTCAAACAAAATTTATTAGATTATCACGATAGTTTTTTTTATTGCCGTTATGATCGAACCACAAAGCAGATTTTATTAAATGAAATTCCAATTACCCAAGCTTTATTGATGAGTATCGCATTAAAGGAAATTTCTATTTGGCAGGCAATAACAGAAAGCTCGTTTTACTTACAAAATTATTTCACCGATAAGCGAGGTAATATCGATGAAAATAGACTTAAACAAGCATTGTATGATCCGGTTATTAATAAAAAAATAAATCTTTTTTTTCAACAAAATTATCATATTTCTGTTAATGCCATGGACTATTGGCAAAAAATATTTATTAAAAATATTCAGCTACCAATATGGCAACAGGCGGATGAATTATCATTATTATTGGATGCAATATATGATGATCATAGCGTGTTGCATCACTTAAGTGACCGATCACGCTGGATATTAAGGCAATATTTTTCTTTAGGCCCTAATGAGATAGATCAGGTCAAACTATTCCGTTTAATTGCAAACTATCCTGAATATTTACAGCTACAGACTGCATTAAGTGATTTGATCGGCCTCTCCTCTGACAATGGCCTGGAAGGCTTATCGCTACAACTGGCATTAGAAAAAAGCAGTTATTGGCATAAACGCATACTTATCAATTTTTCTCAATTGAGGCAACAAGTTAGCCACAGCGCAGATATTGAAGGGGGAATAAGATTGTTTCCCCATGCTTTTTTGTTACATGACCATAATATTTCCGCTGCTAGTATTGCAGCGACTTTAGGTATCATATATGCATATTCTATTGATTATAATGAAAATGTTCATCAATTATTGGTCTATCATCGTAAATTATATGAACAACGATTAAAGTATTCATTTGCTAGCGAAGAATTGTATTTTTTGCAACAATTTGAACATACGTTCAATAATATCAAGTATAACGAGATGATCGGTAACACCTCACAATTCATTACCAGACAATCACTCGAACAATGGTTATCAACGGCAGTAGCAGGCAGATATCAACTAAAAGCGGGCAATTTAGTCTTTACTTTGTCTATTACTCAACAGGCAGATAATTATCAATATGCTTTGTTTGATGCTAAGAGTGGCGAGATCAAACTAAGTGGGCAGGATAAACAGAATATTTCGACAGAACTATGTAAAGGATTGACTGCTTACTTAACCGTGGATCTGCCTAAGAATTTTATTATCAATAATAAGACGACTAGAGCTGCGGAAATGGGAATAGCAAAAAACGCTGTAGATCAATTTGAATTTGATATTTATCGACTCAATCTTGATCCAGTTATGAAGAATGAAATAAGTTCATTGCTATCACTATTACCCGGTAAATCTGAATCAACTGCTCTGCCATTAACTGTAAAAGTAGGCGCAATTGATATTCAATTGGCAACTTTACAGCAAGCAGGTGCGCAGATTGATAACAAACTCGTTACCTCCCAGTCAGTTAATTTATTGTCTAATCATCCAGATAAATTGACTTTTGATGTTCAGCAGCTTAATGATTATTTGACCTTGGCGAATGGTACACGAGAGAATGCAGCACTGGTTAGCCTAATTAAACAACAACTGCAGCGCTTAAATGCACAACATAGATTACTATCTAATCAACAAGATTTGGCTTCATCTGCTCTATTATTAGAAAGACTATCCGATATTAACCACGCGACTAATCTAGATAGGAGTTTTTGGTCTCGTTTTCGGCAAAATAGTATCAAATTACCTCGTTATGCCCGCATGATGAATAAAATCGGTTATGGTACCCAGGCTATTGGCCTATTCCAATTGGCTAATTCTACCCAGATGATGTTAGCAGAGCGACAGTTAGCACAATTAAGTGATGAGCAGCGAAGTACAATTGATAAAAATATTATCATTGCCTGGAGTGCTGCTGGAGCCAATTTTAGTACTGATATTTTACAACCATTACTATTAAAAATGGCTTATAAAGCCACTGGTAGCTATAGTGTAGCCGGAACTTTTACTGGACGAGCGGCCATGCTTTTAAATATAGTTGCGACAGGTTTTGATGTTTATTATGCCTATGAAAGTTTTAGTCAACTGGCGACAGAACAAGATGCTGATGTTCGCCAGGATCTGATAGTCAATGGTACATTTTCATTGCTGGGTGCAGGTATTGGCGTTGGCACGGCGTTTGCTATTTTAGTTGGTTCATCAGTGGCCGGCCCTGTTAGTATTGCTATTGGTGCCGCATTAATGCTAGGCGGAATGACGTATAATGCGGTGCGAACAGTCGAGAAAATTAAACAAAAGATTAAATTAACTTCTGCGGAAGAATTTGAAACCGGTTTACAGGCGGCTTTGGGATTGAATTTATCATATGTAATAAAAAACAGATTACAGCAACATCAGATAGCAGATACTTTTCAACGAGCGTTATTGGAAAAACAGCGCAATCAATTTGAAGATATACTTAAACCAGCAGGCTATAATTTACATTTTTATATCGAAGAAGCACAGCAGGTTGAAGAACTGCCTTATTTTCATTTGATAGATAAACAGACAAATGAATATATTGTTGACCAGGATATTGAAGAGTTAATAATAGCAAAAAATACCAATTTATTTTCAAATTCAGTGACAACTTTATGGACAACTGACAATATTGATTTTGCGATAGAACAGAATAAAAGACGTTTTTCTGAAGCAGAAGTGAAACTAATTCTACGACAATTTCCCCATCGTTATGAGGTTGATCGAGTAAAAATAAAAGAATATATTCCCACTTCTTATGTAGCTACTGAGGAAATTATTTTATTGGCACAGGATCATGATAATATATTGTCAAATTTTGGCGATATTGCTGTTGAACAAAATAGAATATTTACTTCTAATAGTGAAAAATCAAAAGTACTCTATTTCACCGCATTAAATAATCCCTATGATCATAATTATGATCTTATTGAAAACTATCTGACAGAAACTTACCAGAAAGAGAAGATTTCCGCAGTAAGTTTTAATACAGCCAATGGTAATGATGTTATTATTGGATTAGATACACTAGTCAATCGATTTGAAATTTATAATGGTAAAAAAATATTTATTGCGGGTAACAAAGATGATATTTTTATTTTCAATAATAGGCAATTTGCAATTAATGAAATAAAACATCTTTATGCTAAAGAAGGTAATGATAGCATTATTATCAATACCTTACCTATTCAACAAGATTTAGGCCTTATAAAGCCGGATTTTTCTATTTATAATAAACATAATGATACTAGTTTTTTTGGTAGTTATATTGATTTAGCAAATAGTACTGTAAAATATTTAAAACGACCTTTTCACCAATTTGAGTATTCCTGGAATGTAATGAAAAATTTTATTAATAGTAGCAGTAATACTTCCCAGCTTGTTGCGTCTATTAATAATTTTGAAAATGCCCGTGGGCCTGATAAGGCACATAATATTATTATCGGTAATGAAAAAGATAATATTTTATCTGCTGGTAATGGGCATGCAATATTACATGGTGGCGAAGGTAATGATGCGCTTTTGTTAACTAAGGGCTATGCTAATGACGGCAGTGGCGTTGATCGGTATGTTATTCAACGTTATAACTGGATGGATCATATAAAATTTTTACCTGACCATCGTTTTTATAATCAATGGGATGCAGAACAGCAAATTTTTATTAATCCAAACCAACACAAGCCGCAATTTAAATTTAATCGATTGTTGATTACCATTCTAACGTGGTTATTGATGAAGAAGGCGACAATGGTGAAACTATTGTTGAACTGGAGTATCAGTTAGATGAAATAAAATTATTTGCATTAAAAGATAGTGATGTCATCCTTAAAATTGAAATAGCGGTGCCATCTGAACTAAATAAAGTTGCTAAAAGTGATATCGAAATTAAATTAAAAAATGCCTATGGTTATCATAAAAATGGTAAGCATTTTTTAACTCATCAATATAATATCCGTACTCAGGATGGCTTTATATTGACACCTTACTTACCTCAGTCAGCCAATTTACTTAACGCTCAACCAATATTATATGAAGCTATGTATGTTAGGCGTTTAGAGCGTCATATTACCGCGGCTCGACCCTATTTTGTTGCCATTGATTTGGCTAAAAATAGCATAGAAACTTATAAAAAGGTTTATCACTTACCAGATAATATTAGGCCTATGCAAACCACATTGGAGGCGCTGGAAACAGTATTTTCCGGCGATCGGCATGATAATCATTTTTATAATATAAAAAGTGATAGCTATTTTCATATAACCAAAGGAGTGGATCATTATTATATTAGTGATATGTCAATATTAAATTTAGCCTCTATTTATATTACTTTTGATTATAGCAAAATAAATGAACATTATACTGACAATGACAGGATAATTATTTATCTTGCTGAATATAGTGGTTATGATTTTTTCTTTGTTAATAACGAATTAGTACATAAAGATAAAAAAAATGATATAGCCAGAATAAAATTTATAAATTGGCAGCAATTAGAATCAATAAATATTCTAATTCAGGACAAAAATCAGCAAAAATTTAATATAACTTTGGTCTGAGCAGGGTAACTTTATAACACCATTGGATCCTATTCAGATGGCAACAGAACAAGATGATATTATTGTGTTGCCACTCGATTATCGCATAAATGACAAAATACTTGATGCCGGCGATGGTAATGATATTGTCACTGATGTTAGTGAAAAAGGGCATATTATAAAAGGCGGAAAAGGGAATGATATTATTACGGTTAAGGCGGGGAATAATATTCTGCTTGATGGTGAGGGTGATGATGCACTCTATGGCGGTGATGGCGATGATATTCTTATCTCCACTAGCGGAAATGTTACTTTAGCGGCAGGAAAAGGCAACAATATTATTTTTATCAATCAGCTTAATGGCGACGTTAAAATTATTAATAATGGGGGTAAAGATACCATTATTTTACAGGATAAAAAGATAGCGGATTATCAGATTGTGGATCACGATGGTAATCGCTCATATCTATCTTCTGATGGTTTATCTAGCCTAGTGATCGAAGGTTATGACCAACAACATGCTGTTATTAATGCGGCGATTGGTCAGGGAGAAACGCTCAATAATAGACAACTTGATAGTTTAATTGATTTTATAGCTGCGTTTGATCCTAATGGAGAGAATGGCAGCATCAATTTAACTACTTATCTACCTACCTTTGATATTAATCTAGATTTTAGTGTTGCGACAATGATGTAAATACAATTATTAATAAATAAAAATTGAATAGTAGGCTTTAGTGATTATTAACAATGACAGTTTTTTGTTTCATTTAATTATTAATAAGTAACGATGTAAAAATAACCAGCTAAATTGATTTTAATCAATTTAGGTATGAGCAAATAATCAACTATGTTATTCTTAGGCAAAATAAACTTTTTTTGAAAAATTATGCCATTTAAAGCTAATTATCAAATATATTTAAATAAGAAAAAATTATTTTAGGATAAGGTAGTTATGATGACGCCAAAAACCAAGATTATCATTGTCGGTGGTGGGGCAGGAGGATTAGAACTTGCAACTAAATTAGGGCATAAATTAGGGCGCAAGCATAAAGCTGAAATTATATTAGTTGATCGTAATCAAAGCCATTTGTGGAAACCGCTACTGCATGAAGTTGCGGCTGGCTCTTTGGATGACGGCGTTGATGCGCTGAGTTATTTGGCGCATGCCCGTAATCACTATTTTCATTTTCAATTAGGTTGTTTGACAGATATTGATCGTGAAAATAAAACCATTAAGCTTGCAGCGATACATGATAAAGAAGGGCAATTATTAGTTCCTGAACGACAGCTAGATTTTGATATTTTAGTTATGGCGTTAGGTAGTGTATCTAATGATTTTGGTACTGCCGGTGTAAAAGAACATTGTATTTTCTTAGATAACCCGAAGCAAGCACATCGTTTCCATGATGAAATGTTAAATTTATTTCTCAGTTACTCTGTGCGGCATAAACCGGATGATAAGATCAATATTGCGATTGTTGGTGGCGGTGCAACTGGAGTGGAATTGTCTGCTGAACTGTATAATGCTATCGAGCAATTAACGAGTTATGGTTTTGAAGGCTTGAATAAGGAAGCTCTTAATGTAACCCTGGTTGAAGCTGGAGAACGCATATTACCGGCTTTGCCTATACGGATCTCTACAGCAGCTCATCATGAATTAACTAAATTGGGTGTGCGTGTTTTAACCCAGACTATGGTAACTAGTGCAGATGCTGATGGTCTCAATACCAAATCGGCAGAAAAGATTAACGCCGATCTTATGGTTTGGGCGGCCGGTATTAAAGCACCTGATTTTATGCAGCAAATTGGTGGTTTAGAAACTAATCGAATTAATCAATTGATTGTTAAACCAACCCTACAAACGACACTTGATAGTACTATTTTTGCCATTGGTGATTGTGCCTCTTGCCCTAAAAAAGAGGGGGGATTTGTGCCTCCACGGGCACAAGCTGCCCATCAAATGGCGACTTTATGTTATAAAAATATTCTGGCATTACTAGAAGGTAAAGAGTTAAAAGAGTATGTCTATAAAGATCATGGCTCCTTAGTCTCATTGTCTCGTTTTAGTACCGTTGGCAGTTTGATGGGAAATTTAGTAGGCGGTGATATGATGGTTGAAGGAAAAATTGCTCGTATAGTCTATATTTCACTTTATCGCATGCATCAGATAGCATTACACGGTTATATTAAAACTGGATTGATGATGTTAGTGGGTAGCATTAATCGTATCATTCGACCGAGATTAAAATTACACTAATTTACGCTGAGTATTATTAATAGCTCTAGATTTGATATTAACCATTGCGTCTTATTTTAATTAAATAAGACGCAATGAATTAATTTATACTTGATGTGATTGAAAATCGGCTATTAATTGACCAACGAAAGAGAGCCTTTCAGTATAATTGCTTAGTGGTTTAACAAATTTCAATTTATTAGGCCCATCTAGCCGATAAATAGCGGGTGAATTTTGTAGTAATTCGATAAGAAAAGTGGCGTTGACTCTATTTTGTTCACTAAATTCAATAAATCCGCCTTTTTCATGTGCTTCTATTCGTTTAATACCTAATGCTTGCGCATGTATCCGGATGGCAGTAGATTGGAGTAACTGCTTGCCTGCATCGGGTAGGCTACCGAAACGATCGATAAGTTCAATTTTTAACTCATCCAACTCATTGTCATGTTTGGCGCTAGCGATCCTTTTATAAAAAGATAATCTGAGATTGACATCGGGTATGTAATCATCCGGCAGTAGTACCGGCATTCTTAACTCAATTTCAGTCTGTTGGCGGGTTAGCTCTTCTAAAGAAGGTTGTTTGCCTTGCTTTAACGCCTCAACGGCATTTTCTAGCAGTTCCATATAAAGTGTAAATCCGATAGTGGTCATCTGTCCGCTTTGTTCTTCACCAAGCAACTCTCCTGCCCCTCGAATTTCTAGATCATGGGTTGCTAATGCAAAGCCAGCACCAAGATCTTCCAGCGCTGCAATCGCTTCAAGCCGTTTTTGCGCATCGATGGTCATCGCTTTCGGCTGGGGTGTTAAGAGATAAGCATAGGCTTGATGATAAGAGCGACCAACTCTGCCACGTAATTGATGTAATTGCGCTAAACCAAAATGATCGGCACGTTCAATAATGATAGTATTAGCGCTAGGAATATCGATTCCTGTTTCAATAATGGTGGTGCAAATTAATACATTGAATCGCTGCCGATGGAAATCGGTCATCACTCGCTCCAAATCTCTCTCACGCATTTGCCCATGGCCAATTACAAAACGCGCTTCAGGTACCAGCGACTCCAAACGCTGTTTGGCTTTCTCAATATATTTTACATCATTAAACAGATAATAAACTTGTCCACCACGCAATATTTCACGCAAAATGGCTTCCCGCACTATTAAGTCGTCATATTGACGAACAAAGGTTTTAACGGATAATCGACGAGAAGGAGGAGTAGCAATAATAGACAGATCACGCATGCCACTCATTGCCATATTAAGGGTTCGAGGAATAGGTGTTGCCGTTAATGTCAGAATATCAACATTAGCTCGCATCGATTTAATTAACTCTTTGTGACGAACCCCGAAACGATGTTCCTCATCGACAATCAATAATCCAAGTGCTTTCCAACGAATATCATTTTGCAGTAATTTATGGGTACCAATCAAGATATCTATTTTTCCTTCAGCCGCTGCATTGATAATCTGTAGCTGCTCTTTGTTACTACGAAAGCGTGACAGCATTTCAATCCGTACTGGCCAGTTAGCAAAACGGTCGCGAAAATTATCGAAATGTTGTTGCGCCAGTAGCGTTGTTGGCACCAATACGGCAACTTGTTGATTATTGGTTATTGCCAGGAATGCAGCTCGCATCGCTACTTCGGTTTTACCAAAGCCAACATCACCACAGACTAAGCGATCCATGGCAATTGGTTGGCACATATCACTTAAAACAGCATTAATAGCTTGTTCTTGATCGACGGTGGTTTCGAAGGGAAAACCTTGACAAAAAAGTTGATATTGCATTTTATCGTGTTTGAAAGCAAAACCTGGCTTGATACTACGCTGAGCGTGAGTATCTAACAACTCGGCGGCAACATCACGAATTTTTTCGGCTGCTTTTTGTTTCGCTTTAGTCCAGACATCACCACCTAATTTATGTAGTGGTGCACTTTCATCACTGGCACCACTATAGCGACTAATTAAATTTAGGGATGAAACAGGAACATAAAGTTTATCATTGCCAGCATATGTTAGCACTAAGTACTCGGCTTGAATACCGCCCGCAGCTAAAGTGGTTAAGCCCTGATAACGCCCAACACCATGTTCAAGGTGAACAACGGGTTGTCCTGGTCGCAATTCGGCTAGATTACGGATCAATAGATCGGTATTAATGGCTTTACGTTGTTCGGTATGACGTTGAATAACCCGTTCACCTAAAATATCGCTTTCACAAATAAAGGCAATTTGTTGATCTTGATTAATAAACCCCTGTTCAGCCGCACCCACTGTAATATAAAAACCAGGTTTATGAGCTTCATGCAAGGTTTTAATCCTGGTGGGATCAATTTTTATCCGTGCCAGTAACTCTTGTACTGTTTCACGTCGCCCAGCGCTTTCGGCAGAAAAAACAATCCGCCCAGTAAAATTCTTACTGAATTGATCGAGCTTATTTAGTGGAGCTTTATTCTGCTGACTGATACTTAAATCAGGTAAAGCTAAGTAGGGCAAGTTGGTATAGCCTGCTTTTTGGGCAACCGATTCAACGGATATTTTAATACGCGGCCATGCTTTAAGGCCACGATTAAGTTGTTCGCTATTTAGCCAAAGTGTTTCAGGGGGTAGTAGCGGACGCATGGGATCAACTCGGCGACTCTCATAGCGCTGATAAGTGTCAGTCCAAAATCTATCAGTAGCGGCAGCTAAATCTTGGGTAATTAGCAATGTATTGGCAGGTAAATAGTCAAACAGCGAAGATAACGGCTGATTAAAAAAAAGAGGTTGCCAATATTCAATTCCTGCAGGTAGTATTTTTTTACTGATTTGTTGATAAATATGCTCAGGATCACGGCGTACGTCGAAATGTTCTCGCCATTGGCTACGAAATAATTCAATGGCTTTATCATCAGTCGGGAATTCGTGAGCAGGCAGTAAATTTATCTGCTCAACTTCACTAATCGTAAGTTGGCTATCAACATCAAAAGTTCTTAAGCTATCGATTTCATCATCAAAAAAGTCAATCCGATACGGAAAGTCGCTACCCATTGGAAAGAGATCTAGTAACGCTCCACGTGTAGCATATTCACCATGTTCGAGCACTTGATCAACGTTTCGATAACCGGCTTTATCGAGATTATTACGCAATTTTTCACGTGCAAGTTTATCTCCTTTATGCATAACCAGGGCATTGCTGGTTAGAAAATCAATAGGGCAAACTTTTTGCATTAAGGTATTAACCGGAAGAATTAATAAACCTTTTGTCAGGGTTGGTAGTCGATAAAGGTTGGCTAACCGCGTTGAAATAATTTCTTGATGTGGTGAAAAACTATCATAAGGAAGCGTTTCCCAATCTGAAAGCATTGTGACTAAATTTGGCGAAAATTGTTGTATTTCATCACATAATTTTAAGGCATTATGCGTATCTTGAGTGATCAAAACCACAAGACCCGGATGGCGATCGACAATATCAGCACACTCAACAGCGGCTGCCGCGCCAATTAGACACCCCAAATGGCGAGTATCACCTTGCTGTTTGGGGAGTTGGTAATAATATTTTGCCGACATATGGATTAATTAATTCTCATTGATAGAAATTGTAATACTTGTTTTGTTGACACTAAAACAAACGAAAAATAGTCTAATCTGTTAAGTTAGATATAAAAAATCGTAAAACATTGGCTTAGGGTGGTTCCATTCAGTAACGCTACCCTTTATTATCGCCAAACACTTCGCTTTGGCAACAGAGGTATATCGGATTTCATGTCTCAGTCTGTTATCTTTTATATTGGTCTACGTTACATGCGTGGACGAACAGGTGACCGGTTTGGTCGGTTTGTATCGAGTTTATCTACGATTGGCATTGCACTAGGCGTTATGGCATTAATTACCGTCACTGCTGTTATGAATGGTTTTGAACGTTCATTGCAACAGAGTATTTTGGCATACATGCCACAGGCTATTTTAACGACACCTAAAGGTAATCTCAATCCCAATCAATATCCAGCAAAAAATGTAACCTATTTACAGGGAATTAATCGCATAGCCCCCATTGTTGAAAGTGATGTGGTATTACAGAGCAGGCAAAATGTGGGAGTTGCGGTTATGATCGGCGTTGATGAAGCGTCGAGCGAGCCTTTGTTAAAACATCTGCAAGAGGTTGATCCGACAGTTTTAACCGCCGGCAGTTATCATGTTATTTTAGGCATAAAATTGGCTGAACAACTGGAGGTAAAGCGAGGAGATCAATTGAGATTAATTGTGCCTGGAGTTAGTCAACTTACACCAATGGGCAGAATACCCAGTCAGCGTTTATTCACGGTAGCTGGCGTTTTTGCTACCCAAGGTGAAGCCGATAATAGTGAATTATTGGTTAATCAGCAGGATGCGGCACGATTAATGCGTTATCCGATCGGTCATATTACGGGTTGGCGTCTTTATCTTGATTCACCTTTAACTGTTGATAGCTTGAGTCAACAAACGTTACCGACAGGTATGATATGGAAGGATTGGCGAGAACGAAAAGGAGAGTTTTTTCAGGCGGTTAGAATGGAAAAAAATATGATGGGCTTATTATTGAGTCTCATTATTGCCGTGGCAGCGTTTAATATTGTTACTTCACTTTCATTATTAGTCATGGAAAAACAGTCTGAAGTGGCTATTTTACAGACATTAGGTTTAAAGCGAGGCCAAATTATGGCTATTTTTATGCTACAGGGAGCTGGAGCTGGGATCATTGGTACCCTCATTGGCACATTATTAGGTCTATTTATCGCAAGCCAGCTTAATATAATAATGCCAATGTTAGGTTTATTAGCTAAGGGTATCGAATTGCCGATATCTATTGATCCTGGCCGTATTATATTCATTGCTTTATCTTCAATTGCTATCTCATTATTGGCTACCCTTTATCCAGCTTGGCGTGCAGCCACCGTACAACCTGCAGAGGCTTTACGTTATGAATAATTCTCCGCTACTAGTTTGCCAAGACCTCTGTAAAAGTTATCAAGATGGCAAAATTTCGACTAACGTGCTTAAAAATATCTCATTTTCTATCAACAAGAGTGAAATGATGGCAATTCTGGGTAGCTCAGGTTCTGGCAAGAGTACGCTACTTCATTTATTGGGTGGGTTAGATACGCCAACCAGTGGGGAGGTCATTTTTAATGGTAAAAAAATTAGTTCGCTTTCTACCAGTGACAGAGCAGAACTGCGTAATCAAGAGTTAGGATTTATTTATCAATTTCATCATCTATTACCGGATTTTACCGCGTTGGAAAATGTGATGATGCCATTATTAATTGGCGGAATGACACGGATAAAAGCGCAACAAAAAGCCGATGAAATGCTAGCCGCAGTAGGTTTATCGCATCGAGTAAATCATCGTCCGGCTGAATTATCTGGCGGTGAGCGTCAACGAGTTGCAATTGCCCGGGCAATCGTTAACGAACCCGCTTTAGTATTAGCCGATGAACCAACAGGTAATTTAGATTTACACAATGCAGATGTCATTTTTGATCTATTATTGGAACTTAATCAGCAAAAGGGAACGGCATTTTTAGTAGTAACCCATGATTTGCGGCTCGCTGGCCGTTTAACGCGTCAGTTGGAAATGCGGGATGGTTATTTACAGGATGAGCGGACCTTAAAGGGAGTGCAATAATCATGGCGGAATTGCCCGGTGCGTTAAAAATTGCACTTCGCTTTAGTCGAGGTAAAAAAAGGGCTGGCTTGGTTTCATTGATATCAATTATCTCTACACTGGGTATTGTGCTCGGCGTTGCTGTGTTGATTATTGGTTTAAGTGCGATGAATGGCTTTGAACGTGAATTAAAAAATCGCATACTTTCAGTTGTCCCTCATGGCCAGATTGCGGCAGTCAATCAACCTTATTTAAATTGGCAAGCTGATTTAGCTAAGGTGCGACAAACTTCCGGAGTGGTTGGTGTATCACCGTATATTAATTTTACCGGATTACTTGAAAAAGGAAGTGCGTTGAAAGCAATTCAAGTAGCCGGTGTTGATTTATCGTCAGAGCAAACTGTCAGTTCATTACCTAATTTTATATTGAATGATGCATGGCAAAAATTAAAACCAGGCAATAACGAAATTATTTTAGGTCAAGGTGTCGCAGAAACATTAAAAGTTTCGCCCGGCGATCATATTACCATCATGATCCCTAATCATGATGATAAATTACGTATTCAGCAACCGAATCGAATTAGTGTCACAGTTATTGGTGTATTCAAATTAAATGGCATGTTAGATCATCAATTGGCAATCGTACCATTGCAAGATGCCCAGCAATATTTAGCCTATGGTGATGGTATTACTGGTTTTCAGATCCGTGTAACGGATGTTTTTGCTGCCAATAAAGTTGTTTATGATGCAGGCATAAATACTGGCCATTATGTCACTATTAAAAGTTGGATAGCCGATTATGGTTACATGTATAGCGATATTCAAATGGTAAGAGGCATCATGTATCTTGCCATGATATTGGTCATTGGTGTTGCCTGTTTTAATATTGTATCTACGCTGGTCATGGCGGTAAAAGACAAAAGCAGTGATATTGCGATATTAAGAACACTTGGTGCTAAAGATAGTTTTATTCGTGCGATTTTTTTATGGTATGGATTAATAACGGGAATGGTTGGTTGTTTTATTGGTATGTTAGTTGGGGTTTTTATATCACTAAATTTAACGACTATTATTAAATGTATAGAAAATATTGTTGGTCATCCTATTTTGTCCGGTGATGTTTATTTTATCGATTTTTTACCCTCTGAGCTGCATATTACCGATGTATTTTATGTCATGTTAACAACATTAATTTTAAGTTTACTCGCTAGTTGGTATCCAGCTAAACGGGCAACAAAAATAGATCCGGCGCGTATTTTGAGTGGGCAATAACCGTTGTGGTTTTTGCTGGCATTATCTAAAAGAGGCGATTGTTTGATTGAAAGTAATGGGTCGTATAGCATGAAAAAGGATACTGTCTATGATGCGGTTTCATTGTCGGCTTAGAAAGTTACGTAAAAAGAAAAACTTACATCGACAAAGATTTCGTTGTTGTCTTTTTTACCGTGATAAACAGTTGATTGATAAGATGAAAAGAAAAAAAATTGTCATTTTAACCGGCGCCGGTATTTCTGCTGAGTCTGGCATTCGTACTTTTCGAGCTACAGATGGTTTATGGGAAGAGCATCGAGTTGAAGATGTCGCAACACCTGAAGGTTTTGTTAGAGATCCAGAATTAGTACAACGTTTTTATAATCAGCGTCGTTATCAATTACAGCAACCGGATATAAAACCCAATGCCGCCCATTATGCGTTAGCCAAATTAGAACATCTTCTGGGTGATAATTTTTTATTAGTTACGCAAAATATTGATAACTTGCATGAAAAAGCAGGTAATAGACGCATTATTCACATGCATGGTGAATTATTAAAAGCTCGTTGTTGCCAAACAGGTCAGATTATTGAATGGAAAGGTGATTTAACCACCGATGATCGTTGTCACTGTTGCCAATTTCCGCAACCTTTGCGTCCCCATATTGTCTGGTTTGGTGAAATGCCACTAGGCATGGAGGTGATTTATCAAGCTCTATCATCAGCGGATATTTTTATCGCCATTGGTACCTCGGGCCATGTTTATCCTGCTGCTGGATTTGTCCATGAAGCTAAACTTGCTGGTGCACATACTGTTGAATTAAATCTTGAGCCCAGTCAGATCGAAAGCCAGTTTGATGAAAAACATTATGGCGCGGCAACAAAAATTGTTGAAAAGTATATTGACGGTTTAGTTGCAGAGTTCAAACTATGATTAAGTATTAGTGTGTTTTATTAATATATGCTGCTAAAGCTGATTTGACGCAATAATTGTCATTAATTCCTTCCGCATAATGCGCTAACAATTCATTGAGGGAGGAGAAATGGATAGGCTTTTAGAGCGTTTTTGGGAATATATTGCGATTAACAGTCAGTCAAAGACTTATACAAAATCTAAGCCTAGCAGTTCTGGCCAAGTAAAATTAGCGCAGTTATTATTGAGCGAACTATCAGAGTTAGGAATTTCTACTAGCGAGCTGCTAGAAAACGGTTGTGTAATGGCGAAGTTACCCGCCAATATTGAACGTTCTATTCCTGCTATTGGTTTTATTTCCCATCTCGATACTTCACCTGATTTTGTCGGTAAAAATGTTAAGCCGCAACTCATTGAAAATTATCGTGGTGGTGATATCGCATTAGGTATTGGTAATTCGGTATTATCACCCGTGACGTTTCCCATTCTGCATGAAATGATAGGTAAAACGATAATTACTACTGATGGTAAAACTTTATTAGGGGCAGAAAATAAAGCGGGTATTGCTGAAATTATGACGGCGATAAGCCATCTAGAACAGCAAAATATTCCTCATGGTGATATTTATATAGTGTTTACACCCGATGCCAAAATAGGTCGTGGTGCGCATAACATCGATTTAAAAAAATTTAAGGTACAGTGGGCATATAATTTGATTGGCAGGGGGATTGGCGGGCTTGAATATGAAAATTTTAATATTGCTAATGTGAGGATAAAAATTATCGGTAAAGGGACACTTAAAGAGAGTTCTAAAGAGGGTATGGTAAATGCTTTGACATTGGCTACCCGTATTCATAATCAGATCCCAAGCCAAGAAATAGCAAAGTCAACCATAATGGATCAAGGTTTTTATCATCTAAATGGTATTAAAGGCACAGTAGAAAAAACTGAAATGAATTATATTATTTGTGATTTTGATGAGCAAAGCTTTGCCAAACGCAAACGAGCTATGTTCCATATTGCAGAAGAACTGGGAAAAGATTTGCATCCTGACTGTTACATTGAATTGACGGTCGATGATATTTGTTACAATATGAATAAAGTTGTTTGCCAGTATCCACATGTCATTGATATTGCTAAACAAGCGATGATTGACTGTAATATTAAACCTATTGTACAACCAATTCGAGATATTACCCATGGCGCACTGTTAGCCAATTATGGTATCCCTTGTCCAAATATTTTTACTGGTGGATATAATTTTGATAGTAAATATGAATTTATTTCTTTAGAGGGTATGCAGCAGGCAGTTGAAGTCATTCTTCGCATTGTCACTTTAACGGCACAATATGCTAAATCAGACCAAGTGGCTGTAAACGAATAATGATTAACCTGCCAATGAATTATCAACCAGTCAAGCTAATCATGTTTTATGATATACAGGTTAAACAATTTTAATCGTTAAAATACCATAACCATCATTAATTAGTTTGGTTACTAATTGCATAAAACAATTGTTATTCAAAGCGTTATCTAACATATCAGCTTGGATCTGTGGTTTTTCAAACAATATATTGATGGCTGTGATAGGTGGTTTAAAAAATTTTAATTGTTCACCATTAACAAAGTATTGATCTGCTACACATAACGTACGTAAGCCATTAAGTTTGTATAGCGTATTTCCTTGGCGCAGAAGCTGAATAACTTGCTCAACGGTATAGGATGGATCGGGCGGTGCAATATCTAACTCATGACGTGACTGAGAAATAAATGTGCCAAACCAATGAGTAAAAATTTGTGGTTGAGCAAGCATTTGTTGCATTATATGTTGGATTTCCGTTAATTCAGTGGGCAATATCATAGCAGGATGGTCACGTGTTGCTATATCTGGATCACGATAATGATAATTACCTAAGTCATTAGCGATAAGATAATCGGCAAAACTACTAAATAATTCACGGCTAGACGGTGATCTAAACCCAACGGAGTAATTAAGTGAAGTCTCTATGGAATAACCTTCATGGGGAAAGCCTGGCGGTATATAAAGAATATCACCTGGCTCAAGTTGTTCGTCAATAATGGCAGCAAAAGGTTCAATCTGGAGTAGATCTGGATGTGGACAATGTTGTTTTAGTGTAATCTTTTCACCTACTCGCCAATGACGACGGCCAAGACCTTGAATGATGAAAACATCATATTGATCAATATGGGGGCCAACCCCACCTGCTGGAACAGAATAAGAAACCATTAAATCATCAATTCGCCAATCATATAAAACACGAAAGGGGGCTATTAGGGCCGATGCTGGATAATGCCAATGATTAACGGCTTGTACTAGTAGTGACCATCCAGTTTCGGCCAATTGATCATAGTTATCAAAAGGGCCGTGAGTAACATTCCAACTTCCAGCTTGAAAGCTAACTAATCGGCTATCCACTTCATCTTCCATAGCTAATCCTGCTAACTCATCAGCTGAAATAGGATCAATAAAATCAGTAAATCCTTGTTTTATTAATAACGGCCGCTTTTGCCAATAATTTTTGATAAAATCTGGCCAATTGATATTAAGTTGATAGTCAATCATTTTATTCTGCATATTTATTTAATTTGTTAGCTAAAAGGTAAGCAAATGGCGTTGCTATTTAGTGATATTAGCTATCTGTCACCGGGAGTTGTTGTCTAAAAGTGACAATCACTCGCGCTCCACCTAATGGATTATGAGTAATAGCAATATCTCCATCATATTGTTCAATTATTTCAGCCGCAATAGAGAGTCCCAAACCTTGTCCTGGTCGTAGAGTATCGATTCGTTGACCTCGTAAAAAAATCAAATCACTTTTATCTTCAGCAACACCAGGACCGTCATCATCTACGATAATAATTAATGAATTTTCAGTGCTACTAGCGCTAACTTCGACAAATTCAAGACAATATTTGCAGGCGTTTTCAATAATATTACCCATAATTTCCATAAAATCTATCGGTTGACCTAGCCAAGTCATTTCAGGTGAGACATCGAGGGTCAAATTGACGCCTTTTTGTTGATATACTTTTGTTAAAGCACTACATAGATTGTCTAATAAGGCGGAAACAGAAGAAATCTCTCGGATCGCGAAATGATCCTCACTATGTATACTTGCACGATGCAAATAGTAGCCGATTTGTTGTGAAATTCGGCCAATTTGTTCCAGCATGATAGGTTCAGCTTGTTCAATGGTCATTTGTTTGCTTGAGCGCACAGAACGGAGGGTTGATTGTAATACCGCTAACGGAGTTTTTAGGCTATGGCTCAGATCAGCCAGTGTAGTACGATATTTGGTATAGCGCTTTTGTTCGTTTACGAGTAAATTATTCAAGTTACGCACTAATCCGCTGAGCTCTAATGGCGGATTTTCATCCAGTGCCTCCCGCTCGCCTTTTTCGATGCCGCTTATTTGTGAGCTTAATGATTTTATCGGGTATAAACTCCAGGAAGTCACTAGCCAAAGTAGCGGAATGACCAGAATAAAATTGGTTAATATAACATAGCCAAACCATTCCCAAACTAATCCAGTTTTCTGTAGATCTAAAGGTAAGGTATCTATGACTACAATAGTAAGTTGCGGTAGATTTTCGGTTGCCTGATAATGGTTGACAGAAACTGAGTGAATTAAAGAGCGATCCTCAATATCAATAACGTTTTTAGCCGGTTTACTGCCGTTAGGTGAAACTTTCATTAATTCACGAGTGGTATTTAAATCGGTGTCTAATTCATACAGCCCATCCTTTTTTAGCCACTCTTTTTCAATGGCTTTTTCAATGGCGGGAATATAGTGTTGTCGCCACAGAATTTCACCCTGTTGATTATAAATTAAAATAAAAGCCGAGGTATTTAAGGTGAAGTCAGTTGGAACATGAATATCTAACTTATTATTACGCCATTGAGCCAGGCTATAAAATAGATTACTTTGACTTCGTAGTAAGGTATAGGTTGTTTTATCAAAACTAACTAAATAGCCAACGATAGCAACGGCACCATAGGAGAGTGTTAATGCTAATATTATCCCTGAAGTCGCAAGTAAAAAACGAGTTCGCAACGAAAGAGGTTTTTTGCGTTTTATAAAATTAAATAGCATCATCAGGCTGTTCTGCGTCAAACCGATAACCTTGCCCACGAACGGTCACAATGACATCATTAGGCCACACTTGCATAATCTTTTTTCGTAATCGTCCCATTAAAACATCGATAGTATGACTTTCACGCAATTCTGCATCTGGATAGAGCTGGCGCATTAGTGACTCTTTACTCACCACCTTACTGTTATTGCGCATTAAAGTTTCTAAAATCGTATATTCAAATGCAGTAAGTTTGATATTTTTATCTTTAATAGTGAATTCTTTACGCGACATATCAATAATAAAATCACCCAGTTGAAGTATTTGCGAAGCAAGTCCACTGTTACGACGCATTAATGCTTGAATTCTTGCTAAGATCTCCTCCAGGTGAAAAGGTTTGGTAACATAATCATCGGCGCCACTATTTAAGGCAACCACTTTTTCTTGCCAGCGTTCACGAGCGGTTAATATTAAAATAGGCAATTTAATATTGTCTTGCCGCCAACGCCTGATCATACTTAATCCATCTTCACCCGGTAATCCTAAGTCAACAATTGCAATATCGGGGTTACTCTCTTGCAAAAAATAATCGGCTTCTTTAGCATCTGCTGCTGCATCTACTTGGTGACCGGTCTCTTTTAACTGGACAGTTAGATGGTGACGTAAAAGCGCATTATCTTCTACAATTAATATCCGCATAACAACCTCAATTTCTCAATAGCTCTACTAGAAAAAGTAGTAATAAATCCTATGTTAGAAGGATAGCTGGATGACGGCAAGATATTACTGAATGAAAAGAAAATAATTATATGGTTTGATTGACTGACTAAATGTAAAAGTAGGGTGAGCAATCAATATTGCTCACCGATTAACGTTATTTTAAATAGTCCACCAGATTAATTGAGTAACCAATATAGTTGGCCGGAGTCATTGTTTTTAATCGATCTTTTTCTGTTTGAGGTAAATCTAAGTCATCAATAAATGCTTTGATGTCATCTGCTGTAGCTCGCTTGCCGCGGGTTAACGCTTTTAGTTTTTCATAAGGTTTTTCAATTCCATAGCGGCGCATAACAGTTTGAATAGCTTCAGCCAGCACTTCCCAGTTTGCGTCTAATTCAGTTTGTAAATTTTGCTCATTAACTTCTAGCTTGCTTAAGCCTTTCAATGTCGCTTGATAAGCGACTAAAGCATAACCAATGCCGACCCCTAAATTACGTAATACCGTTGAATCTGTTAGATCACGTTGCCAACGTGAAATGGGTAATTTATTTGCCAGATGATTTAATAAGGCATTTGCTAGTCCGAGATTACCTTCGGAATTTTCAAAATCAATCGGATTAACTTTATGTGGCATGGTTGATGAACCAATTTCACCGGCAACGGTTTTTTGTTTGAAATGGTTAAGGGCAATATAACCCCAGATATCCCGATTAAAATCGATCAAAATGGTATTGAAACGAGCAATACAATTAAATAGTTCAGCTATATAGTCGTGCGGTTCAATTTGGGTTGTGAACGGATTCCATTTTATACCTAACGAAGTGACAAACTCTTCACTGAACAAATGCCAGTTTATGTCAGGATAAGCTGATAAATGGGCGTTATAATTACCCACCGCGCCATTAATTTTGCCTAAAATTTCGATTTGCTCAAGTTGCTGATATTGCCGCTGCATACGATAAGCAACATTGGCAAACTCTTTACCTATCGTAGTCGGTGTCGCAGGTTGGCCATGGGTTCTTGATAGTAGCGGCAAAGCGCGATAAAGATGAGCCATCTCTTTTAGATTATTAATGATTTTTCGCCATTGTGGAAGAACTACTTGGTCACGGGCAGTTTTTAGCATTAGCGCATGGGATAGATTATTAATATCTTCAGAGGTACAGGCAAAATGAATAAATTCTGCCACTTTTTCTAGTTCAGGCATGGCGGCCATTTTTTGTTTTAGGAAATACTCAACCGCTTTTACATCATGATTCGTTGTTTGTTCAATTTGTTTGATCTGAATGGCATCATTTTCATTGAAGTTAGTAACAATTAGCTCAAGATAAGCCTTTGCTTCGGCACTAAAAGTGGGGACTTCTTGAATGTCAGCACATGCAGCTAATTTTTGTAGCCAGCATACCTCTACTTGAATACGATATTTCAGTAAACCAAATTCACTGAAAATTGGACGTAATAGACTGACTTTATCACTGTAGCGGCCATCAATTGGCGATACAGCAGTCAGTGAAGATAATTCCATTGCTAGTGACTCCCAAATTTATTAACAATGAGCAAGAATTTCTTTTGCTTGAGTGATCAAACTTTGTCGCGAAAACATTAATTGTAGGCGGCTGCCACCGATTTGTTGCCATAGAACGGCGCTACGAATACCCGTAAAAAGTAATGCACGCACTTTAGCTTGTACCGAACTATTTTGAAGGATATCAGGAGCACCCGTTACCTGAATACGAGGGCCAATAGGGCTAATCACATCCACATAAATACCCGCCAGCGCGTTAAAAATACCACTGGACATAGGCTCAAAATAATTTTTTTGGTGTTGAAGTAGTTCAATACGTCGTTTTAGTTCATTACTTGCCGATGGATTTTTTCTTAGTCGACGCTCTAATCCGATAAGACTTAATAAGTAGCGAGTTAAATTTGAGTAAAGGGTATTATTTGAGGCGGTAAGTATAGCAATTAAAGTATTTAAACCAATGCGAAGATTTGTCTCGCTATTGCCATAAACATCTAATGTGGAAGTTGGATTAATATTTAACGTGCTATTAATCATAACTTCTATTGCATTATCGTCAATTTTGCCATTATGAGCTATTTGGTGAACCAAATGACATGCTTGGCAGATACCGGCAAAAGCAAGTGTAATATTATAAAAATTTTTGCTCACATTGACTCCTGAATACGTGTTTCAATAACGCCACCGCCTAAACAAATTTCACCATGATAAAAGACTGCGGATTGACCGGGTGTAACGGCTGCAATAGGATAATCAAATTGCACGGCAATTTTATTGTCACTAAACTGCTCAATTGTACAGGGGATATCGGGTTGCCGATAACGCGTTTTAACTGTGCATTGCTTGGTTTCGTTTAATGCTGGTGGGTTAATCCAATGGATTTGTTGGACGATAAGTCCTGTCGACATCAAACGTGGATGGTTATGGCCTTGGGCAACAATGAGGCGATTATTTTTAATATCTTTATCGACAACGTACCAGGGATCGTCGTTAGCTTCTTTTACACCACCGATACCTAATCCCTTACGTTGACCTAACGTATGATACATTAAGCCTGAATGTTGGCCTAAAGTTTTACCGTCAACTGTTATAATTGCACCTGGTTTAGCCGGCAGGTAGCGAGCGAGGAAGTCGCGAAATTTACGTTCACCAATAAAACAAATTCCTGTTGAGTCTTTCTTTTTAGCCGTAATTAAACCAAGTTCTTCAGCGATACGGCGAACGGTTGATTTTTCCAGCTCACCGATTGGGAAAAGACTTTGTGCCAATTGCGATTGATCCAAAGCATAAAGAAAATAGCTCTGATCTTTGTTATTATCCAAGCCACGCAATAATTGATGGCACCCATCAACGGTTTTACGTCGAGCATAGTGGCCGGTGGCTATATAGTCTGCCGCCAGATCTTGCGCCGCGAATTCTAGAAATGCTTTAAATTTAATTTCTTTATTACACAGAATATCGGGGTTTGGAGTGCGGCCAGCTTTATACTCAGCAAGAAAATGGGCAAAAACATTGTCCCAATATTCGGCGGCAAAATTAACAGTATGAAGCTCTATATCGAGTTTATCGCATACGGATTGTGCGTCGGCAAGATCGGTAGCCGCTGCGCAATACTCTTCATTATCGTCTTCTTCCCAGTTTTTCATAAATAGACCAGCAACCTGATAACCTTGTTGTTTTAATAGGTAAGCGGCTACGGATGAATCTACGCCACCGGACATTCCAACGATGACTTTTTTCAACTGGTTATCTGACATGAATAAATCTCACTGCGGGCAAACATAAAAACAAATATTTTAACATGCTGTGGCAAGTTGCACCATAGTAGCATTGAATTAATCGCTATTAGCCAGCATGAAATTGATAAGCGTCGATTAATGTTAATGGGAAAAATTTTCGGGTCATAAAACAGCGTATGCTTTCTGCCACTAAAGGTGAACGAAGGCACCGACTAGATAATATTTCATCGGCAGTAAGCCATAAACATTGATGGATATCATTATCTTGTGGAGCGGTTTTAGGCATCTCATCCAGTTCAATTAAAAAAAGAAACCGCAAGAAAGCACAGCCATCAGGCGCTATCCATTGATGGATTTTTATTAATTGCTGGGGAAATGCATTAATACCGGTTTCTTCATACAGCTCACGGCTAGCGGCAGCCAAAATAGTTTCGTCGGCTTCTAGATGTCCAGCTGGTTGATTCCAGACTGATTTATTATTAATAATTTCTTCTACAACTAAAAACTTACCATTAACGTGAACGACATTAGCAACGGTTACGTGCGGTTTAAACAAGATCAATCTCCTTCCATTCACCAGGTTGTAAGTTATCTAATTGAAAATTGGCAATACTATAGCGAATCAATCTTAAGGTTGGAAATCCTATGTTGGCGGTCATACGACGTATTTGTCGATTGCGGCCTTCTGATAAGGTGATCCTTAGCCAACAGGTTGGGATGTTTTTTCTGATACGTATAGGAGGGTGACGCGGCCAAAGCCAGTCGGGCTCAGCAACAAGTTCAGCTTTTGCCGGCTTGGTCATACCGTCTTTTAATAGCAAGCCACGACAAAATTTTTGTAATGCTGCTTGTTCCGGTATACCTTCTACTTGCACATAGTAAATTTTTTTTGTTTTATTGTTTGGCTGGGTCAATTTCGCTTGTAATTTTCCATCATTAGTGAGTATTAATAAACCCTCGCTATCACGATCTAAACGTCCTGCGGCATAAACATTGGTAACAGAAATGTAATTTTTTAATGTCTGGCGACCAATTTGGTCAGTAAATTGTGACAATACATCGAACGGTTTATTAAATAGTATTATTCTGCGTGAATTAATCGTATGTTTGACAAAATTTACGCTATTTTTGTCATGGTGTTGTTTCGATTTGGACTTTTTATGATGCAAATTTGTCATAGCCATGAGTAATAAAAAATGAGATCCCTATTATACCTTAAATTAACAGGCATTGGCGTAGAAAAAGTATTCAAGTACCATGCAATATTCTTACCAAAAGTTAATAGGTATTGCGCTAAGATAACGAAAAGGAGAGATTGATGGAAAGCAAAGTAATAGTTCCTCAACAGGGTGAAAAAATTACATTGGCAGCAGGTAAGCTCAATGTCCCTAATAATCCAATAATTCCTTATATTGAAGGGGATGGCATTGGTGCTGATATTACCCCTGTGATGTTAAAAGTGGTTGATGCTGCAGTAAAAAAAGCCTATCAAGGTGACAAAAAGATTTCTTGGATGGAGATTTATACCGGCGAAAAATCAACCCAAATTTATGGCAAAGATGTATGGTTACCGGCTGAAACACTCGATTTGATCCAGCAATATCATGTTTCTATTAAAGGGCCACTAACTACACCTGTGGGCGGCGGGATCCGTTCTTTAAATGTTGCTTTACGTCAACAACTTGATCTCTATATTTGTTTACGGCCTGTGCGTTATTATCAAGGTACCCCTAGCCCAGTAAAACAGCCAGAATTGACGGATATGGTTATTTTTCGCGAAAATTCTGAAGATATTTATGCTGGGATTGAATGGAAAGCGGGCAGCTCTGAAGCAGATAAAGTGATTAAATTTCTGCAAGATGAGATGGAGGTAAATAAAATTCGTTTCCCAACCAACTGTGGTATCGGTATAAAGCCTTGTTCAGAAGAAGGGACTAAGCGGCTAGTGCGAGCAGCAATTGAGTATGCTATGCAAAATAATCGTCAATCGGTCACTTTAGTGCATAAAGGTAACATAATGAAATTCACTGAAGGTGCTTTTAAAGATTGGGGATACCAGTTAGCACAAGATGAATTCGGTGCTGAATTACTGGATGGTGGCCCATGGATGAAAATTAAACATCCAGAGACAGGTAAAGATATTATTATCAAGGACGTAATTGCTGATGCGTTTTTACAGCAAATTTTGTTGCGCCCAGCTGAATATGACGTTATTGCTTGTATGAACCTTAATGGCGATTATATTTCGGATGCCTTAGCGGCTCAAGTTGGCGGTATTGGTATCGCCCCTGGCGCGAATATAGGCGATAGTTGTGCACTATTTGAAGCAACCCATGGCACAGCACCGAAATATGCAGGTCTAGACAAAGTGAATCCAGGCTCTATAATCCTTTCTGCTGAGATGATGTTACGCCACATGGGCTGGACAGAAGCGGCCGACTTAATCATTAAAGGCATGCAAGGGGCGATTGCCGCCAAAACCGTGACTTATGATTTTGAGCGCTTAATGCCTGGTTCTAAGCTATTGAAATGCAGTGAGTTTGGCGATGCGATCATCAGCCATATGTAATTGTCTGTTTTACTTGATTGATAACGGGAGCTTAACGGTTCCCGTTTAATTTATGCGCTATTTTTTCTCTACAAAACTTTAGCAAAACGCTTCTCCAAAACTGAACCCTTAAATGGCCATAGTTTGCCATTTTCTTCATAATTGTTGTGGTATGTTTCAGTCATTTTTCGGGATCTATCGCTGAGATTATTTGATTTCGTTTAATCTCAGCTTATCTTTTGTTGACTATCCTGCTCCTTTAGTGATTACTGTTTCATTATTTTAATTGTTTTTGCAAAGTTTTTGATTCTAATTATTGATAGGCTTTTGTTAGCAGGCAACTAATTTATGCTAGTTATAAATACATGGTAATTTCTGATTGTTTGTGTCATTTATTATGATTGTGGTTGGATATGAGGGACTTTATTATTGAGAAATTTAAATAATATTCTTATAAATTAATTAATTTTCAAATTGGTATATATCTATACAAAAAAATGATTTATCGATGGATGAATTTTTCTTCTTTTTTAAGATTAATTTCATCTAAAGCAAAATTTTTTCATCGTCACATATTATAAATTGTGCTCTACTTTTATTAGCAACTTCTACTGATTATCTTTCGCTGCAATTTTGATTATTGATAACTGAAATAGATACCAGTTATCTCAGTTAGTACTATGGCAAAAATATTATGCAAGGTAACGGATTTGTAACTATTTAATTTTATATGTGGATAATTTTAATCTTATGGAGTGAGGTTAATATGCAACATTTTGATTCAATAGCAATATTAAAAAATAGTGAATATACCGGCACGGTATATGTTTGTGGTTATTTCCAATCTGGCGATGGTGGCGGCGGTTATTATATTTGGGATAGTGCTAGCGCAAGAGATGACAATGGTGGTACTGTTATTGCTTCTAACGTTAGTGCTGATGGTCGTTGGTTATTACAACATAAAGGACAGGCTCATTTTTACCACTTTGGTATTCTGGATGATAGCAAACCCGCTGATGATGCACTCGACGCTATGGTCAATGATTTGTCTATTATGCGTATTGAAGCAGGTAGTAATCTATTATTTCAACGCCGTCATCATTTTAATCGTTCAAGTATTAGTTTGAATTTTAATCATTACCATATTTCGACGCAAGGCATCGCTCCTATTGTTGGTGCAGATGATCCTTTTGCCGCAGTATTCTTCTTTCAGGGAGAAATTAGCACTGCAGAAAGACAATTTACCTTGACTGAAACATTGAATGAGCAGACTGATATTTTTCCAGTTGCTGATGCCACACAATTTAAGATTGAGGATTGGTACGCACTGCAAGTTAATCATTTAGCCGGTAGTGATGAGCGCGAATTGCAAAAATTGGTACAGGTAATCGCGATTATTGATGATGAACATATTCAAATCAATTATTCCAATGGTTGGCAACTTGATACTGGGCGTGTTATCAGTTGGCGTAAAGTCATACCAGTGCGAGACGTGACCATTAGTAACTTTCATTTTACCGGTGCTGGTATTGATGCAAAAACCGGTAGTCATCCGATAGCTTTCGAATATGCAATTTATAGCAATGTTTTTGCTGTGCATGCTATTGGTAGCTTTTGGCCAGTAATAATGCGTCGATGGAATACCCATTACATAACAAAACAATGTTCGTTGCAAAATCCTGTCAACACGGCTTATGGTGGAGCGGGTTATTTAACCCAACAAATCTACTGTCTATATGGGCATGTTAGTGATTGCTATGTTGCAAATGCTAGACATTTAAATGATTTTACTGCTTCCGCTTATTGTATGGTGGAAAATTGTCATGCCACGAGGCAAAGTGCAGAAAAAGGCCCATTTGTTACACATGGTCAGTATGAACATGATCTTACATATACAGGTAACTCTGGGCTGATGACATTTGCCAACTCTGGTGCCCAGTGGGGTGGTTGTGCTAAGCGGATTAATGTCCGGCAACATGTTTGTCCCTGGTTTGTGGCTCGATATAAGATCAGTGATTTGACACTAGAAGATGTTATTGTTACCGCAGATGCGGCTATTCCTAGTTCTGGTATGTTATGGGTAAATGCAGATGGCTTACAAATGCGTGGCTGCAAAGTTGATCGTGAATTGCGCATAACACAGGCTTCGGTGCGATCCGTCCGTCGTAACCTAATTAATGGTTGTCATTTTAGCTGGCAAAATGAAACGCTACCAATTGTGCAATCTAGCGTTAAGAGTGCCGTACATATCATAGATAGCGTGTTTGATGGTCTTAATGAGCATAGTTTTGCTAGTAGTGCGCCATTAAGTTTTGAGCGTTGTCAATTCAATGGTATGGCAAATACTGCACTATTAAAAGTAGCGGCGAATCGATTTTCGTTACGTGCTTGTGTGTTAGAGTCAATTTATCTGCAACTGTCTGGCGATAGTGAAAAACATTGGGATATTACCTTGTTGACTCAACATGGTGGTGGAATTGATTTTAGTGATTTTAGTGCCAACTCTTCATTAGTATTTGTTTATAACCGTTTGCAAAATAGTGAAATTATTGCCAAACCGGCCAGTAGTGACTATGTGATATGGCAAAATAATTTTATGTAATAACAGTATTAAATATTGCAAACAAGCGGGAAGTTTTATCTGTATTAAGCAACGGCCATTATATTAAACATATTCAATGTTATAAAAAATAAATTAAATATTATTAATTTTAATTAAATTTAATTTTGTAAAAAGAAAAATAATCAATTGTTATCTTTTTTATTTTGATTTTTTATTACAAATTAGCGACAGTTAGATTGCTTTTAAACATAATCTAAATTCGTATTTTCATTAATGGTAAACGGTTTATTAATTGATAAGTTCAATAATAGAAACCGCTTTTATTGTTAAGGAATAGGAGAATTAATATATGAGGAAACGTTTGAAGAAGCGTTTTTTATTATGAAATTAAATTCTATCATAATAATTATTGTAACATTAATATCCGCAATATTTGCCGTCATTTATAACGATTACAATCACCTAAAGTACCAATACCAACAACTCAAAGATGAATTACAACAACAAACAGAACTTAAAGACAATTATTTATACGAAATAAAATCGTTGCAACAAATTGATATTAAACGAACTCAGGAACTTAATAATGCGAAAATGGCAATACGTCAGCTTAGTAGTGATTTGCGTGATAACCATAAGCGCTTGCTCGTCAAAGCCGTATGTCCCGAAAACCATGGAATTGCCACCCCCACCACCGGCTTGGATGCTATCAGACCCACCGAATTGGCGCCAGACGCTGGACGAAATTATCTTCGTCTCAGACGTCAATTGGAAACATTAGAAGCCCAATTTTTGGGATTGCGGGCTAGAGTGCAGGAAATTTATAAACAAAAATAAATTTGTTATTCTTTTTTAAATAATAATTTTATTGTTGGTGAATAATATTGCCTTGAAATTAATTGTTACATTTTAAATAAGGAGTTAAATAATCGTTTCATTTATTGTCGATAATAATTAAGCGGCCAAGAGGAAAAAAACATGTACTTAATCGATTATAATTCATATCGTTCAGTCAAAAGTTTTAACCGTAGGACTCGTTTTCTTGTTATGCATTATACTGCTTTAAACTTTCAAGCTTCAATTACGGCATTAACCGGTAATAGTGTTAGTGCGCATTATTTAGTGCCTGATCCAACTGACAAAACATATCAGGCTGCTGGTTTTAAAGATGTTAGAATTTTTAATTTGGTGGATGAAAATGAACGTGCATGGCATGCGGGTGTCAGCTTATGGGCTGGACGCTCAAATTTAAATGATACCGCGATAGGGATCGAAATCGTTAATGAAGCGGGTTATGCTAATGGAAAAATGATTTTTCCGCCGTTTAATGACAAACAAATCGATGCAGTAAAAGAATTAGCATTAAATATTATTCAACGTTATCCGGATATGTCACCAACCAATATTGTTGCACATTCAGATATTGCCCCTGGACGTAAAAGTGATCCGGGCGCTGTTTTTCCATGGAAAAAACTTTATGACGCCGGGATTGGAGCCTGGTATGAAGATGAAATAAAGCAGCAGTATATGGCGCAATTTAAAAATAAAATGCCAGAAAAAATGGAGATTGTCACCAAATTAAAGCGCTATGGCTATGATGTATCTCGAGTTGCCAATAATAATGACTATACAAAATTGATCAGAGCTTTTCAGTTACATTTTCGCCAATCAAATTATGATGGTAAAGTAGACGTTGAAACTGTGGCTATTCTTTATGCATTAGTAGCAAAATATTTTCCTTAATAATTTATTAATATTTACTTTATAAAAACTATCATGCAATTTTGATGGTTTTTATCTTTAAGTATGACAACCCAAAGTAACTGGTAGTGAAATGCTTACTGCAGCAAATATTATCTTAATTTTGCGAGTTTAAAAAATATTGGTTAAACCAATGCTTATTGGTAGTTTAGTTAACAGCAATAAGAAGAAGTCATTATATCCTTTTATTACTTTTTAGTCTTAGTCGGTATTTTGTCACATTAATATATCTGTTTGAAAAAACATTTTTTATGGATATTAATGGTTTTAGAATATTAAAATGAGGTGATAAAGTAGTGTTTTTTTTTAATTTGAGTTTTTAATACACAGAGGATGTTAATATTTTTATTTGAAACTTAATGTTAAGATTTTATTTATAAAATACAGTTTACTATACTGTATTCGCCAGTAAATTATTATTCTTCCATACAATACTCGGTAAAATTTACGCTATGTTAATCATTCGCGATAACCGTATGATTTTATATTTAATTATTAGGTTGTTACCTTATTTTGCTAACCAGCCATATCGGCTGGTTTTTTGAATTATTACTTTTTGCTACCAAACTGGCACGATCATCACTTTATATTAAGGATAATCTCTATTTAAATTAGCGAGTTCTTCTTCATGATTTTCTATATTGCTATTACTATTATGAACAGAACTGCCTGAGTTATGGCTGTTGGGTTTAATGCTAGTGTTACGTCTACCAGTTTGATCCATGTAATTTACGCCATTATGGAAAGTTGTTGAGACATAAGTATCAAGACTTTTTCTGGTTGCTACATTGGTTGCCTTAAAAGACTTTGTGATGCCAGTTTGTGCAATAGTTGAACTTTTAGCAATGTTAGTCATTACCGTTTCTAAGGCTTTATTGGTTATAGTATTAGAAAGTTCCAGGCTGGATTTTAGCGACTCTAAATCATTTTTTACTGTATTGTTATGAATAGCAGTATATGCAAAATTAAAAGCTTTATCGATAGTAGAATCAGCGAAATTTAAATTTTCGGTAGCTACAACTTTAGTATAGTTGAGATTTTCCTGTAGCATGATTCTAGCTTGAGCCAAATTTTCTTGCGTCATCGCTTTTATATCTTCATACCTATGGTAATGTCTTTTGTTGTGCTTTGGAATATCTGTAATTCTAGTCGGGAAAGGGGGCTGGATTTTGTCAGCTATTGCTGGCACAAAATGACAGATAGATAAGATAATAACAATGGATACTTTATATAATAATTTCATAGCTTATCTCCTAATATATTAATTGTTATTAAGTATAGCCGATTATAACAATTATTTAACATTTTAAGGTGTTATTCAAATGTCAGCCTGGCTGTTTAATCATGGCAGTGGTTGAAATAATGTAATTAATGGACAGAAAAGATAACTTTGTAAGATATGTTGGCTAATACTTTTTATGGTTAATAAAAAGCGGTTATTTATCATAAAATTAGTTAACTAACTAATTGAATTGTAATTTAAAATAGTTATATTATTAATATCTCTCTCTTTCATCAGCTAAATAAAAGAGAGATAGGATATGCTTTTTTCATGAAGTGATAAATAGTGGTTACTAACAACGACTATCCTTGGTATGTAGTGGCAATTTCATCTTCTGTGATATTATCAATATTACTATTATCAGCGGCGTTGGCTGTACCTACCCTATTGTTATTAAGAGCTTTATTATCATTGGTTGGATCTGCAATCGTAAGAGAGCGGTTAGTAGTAGAATTTGCCAGATTAAGACCTTGATTAGTCGTTGAATTAACAAGCTCTGAACTGGCATGCGCGGTGTTAGCAGCCATATTTAAGCCATTGTTAGCGGTATCTTTAACTGCCTCTATTGTTATTTGAGAAATAGCCTTGTTTGAATCAAAAGTCTCATTAAGCGCTGTTTCCGCTGCGTTAAAGCTTGTGTCGAGAATAAGGTGAGTTATATCGAAGCTATCATTAGCAGTTTTACCCACTAGTGCTAGCGTCTTATCTATCGCTTTATCGGCAGTATTCATCCCCATGTCAATCCTTTGATGGCCAAATCTAAATTTTCAGGATTAGGGGCATTTCCAGGTTTTCCTTTTGAAATTTTTGTAGAGTATGATGTTACTTGATGAAGAATATCGTCGACAGATTTAAAACTATTATTGGAAGTAGCCTCTACCATGTCAAGTGTTCTATTGGTGAGATCGGCTGCCATTTCTAACCCTTTTTGTATAGTGTCGTTGGCTAAACTCAAAGCGCTATTGGTCGTTTGTTGATTGGCATTTAAACCAGAGTTAGCAATATTGTCGATAAGCTGGGTGCTATTATTGACGACGGATTGACTCAACTAATTGGCAGCAGTATTTGCTTTTTCAACTGTATTATAAGTTGTTCTTACTGTTTTGTTGGCGATATTTGAACCGCTTTGCAGAACTGAGTTTACAATATCCTCATTGGTGTGTGGTTCTGGATTATTTTGTGACTTATCTTTAGCCATGGTAATCGTAGAATTAAGTCCGATCAGTATTGTGATAATAGTAGATATTTTTGATAATGACTGCATGGTTTATACCCTCGAAAATAATAATCATTATCAAGTATAGTTTATTTTTAACATTAATTTAACATTTGATCGGTTTTATAAATTTAATCCGCTTCACATCATTGAAATGGAGATGCTTATTTTTTCTGCCATGACTAATTATAATTAATAAAGTATAGCTGCCAATGGATGGCAGCAAAAAAAGAGCAAATTGATAGTTCTTTAGTAGTTAAGTTAATCCTTTAATATAATGTTGTAAGCTTTGCCATTAACATCATGGGTTAAACAATGACGTCTCTCATCTTCGACTGACACGACGATTTTCTCACAAGCATAGATAGCAGTTGGTGAAGTAAAGGCATGGCAAATATTAACAAAGTAAGCTGTTAAAACAGATATAATAGACAAGGTGTTAAATAAAATTTTCATCGTTAGTGTTAGCATATATAAAGCGGCAATCTTAATTCAACAAGCAGATATTTCAATGTTTTTTGTAAAATACTTACCAAGTTATTTCTAAGGTTTTTTATTAGAGTTTTGTATTGTTTTTTACTCTATATCATTGTCAAAATACTTAACATATAGCTAATTTAAACCGGATTATAAGTATGCAATGATTAAAATATGATAATGTTGTTGGTTTATAAAAAATTACGCTAATTTTATTGTAACTAGTGTAAGATAATTGACCATAGTGGTTTTAGTTAATCCATAAAATGGATTAGCAATAACAATATAGGATAAAGTTGTTTTTAATATAAATTCAGTAATGGATAAAATTATTTTAATATAGCAAATAGAGATATAACAAGACTTTTAACATAAAAATTTGGTTATTAGCTAATTATGACGAGAATAAATGTAATCCCGCCTAATGAATTATGCGATCAACACTTGTTGGCAGAACATAGAGAATTAACTCGGATACCAAACTATATTGTTAAAAAAGAAGGGCATGTTGCGTTGTCGACGTTAACTGCTTATACCTTGGGCAAAGGACATGTTCTATTTTTTAGAGATAAATTGTTATTTTTATATTTGCGATATACATCACTACATCAGGAGTGTCTTGATCGAGGATTTGCTGTTACTAATAAATGGCCAGCCGAAGTAAAAAACTATTCTCAGTTATGGAACAATTATCAAGTTACTGAGGTAGATATCATGATTAATAAGGCCAGGATAGCTGAAAGAATGCCATTAAAACCTCGATTTACGCCTCATAAAAAATAATATTATTAGCAAAATTTGCTTTCGATTTGCTGTTGATTTTTCGTTATGAATATTGAAATAAGTAGAATTTAATTTAGATAAAATTAGGTTTTTACGGATTGAGGATTTTATAAAATATTTTAAATTTGATTTTTAGATATAAAAATAACGCCCCTTTTCAGATTATAATCTAATAAAGGGGCGTTTTACTCGGTGGATACTCTTCAGTATTCATTTAATCATCCCATTTTGGGCTCATCATTGCGGCGAAAATACCAGATGCGCAAATCAGGCCGAGAATTAACAAAAACATAATATTCTCCTTATTTTTGGTTAATGCATTTCGATAGAAATACCTCGCTAACATGAAAGTTAAATGCCATTATTTGGCTCAATAATTTTAGTCAGATAGCGACAAGATAAAAAGTGGTATTTTACATAAAAGGTAGGTTATTTCATTTTGTTGAACTTTCATTTAATGTTTTTCGTTTTAGCCAAAAATTGGCAGCCTTAAGGAGCATGGGCACACTTTTAGTTTGATTAACTGGCTGTTTTAGTAATGAAATGCGGCTTGTAACTATTATTAAAGTAAGATCAAGTTGCGGTGGTGTTACTAAATTAAATTCTGGCAAAAAATTTTAATTATTGTAGTTAAAAATATTTTATAAAAAATTTATCAAAAGAATGGCATGTTTTTTTGATATTTTAGGGAATTTATTACTAGTAATAAATTAATGTTAGATAAATAATATATTAAATAATTGATTAATGAAATAATAAACAGGCAACTGCTTTTATATTAAAAAAACGTATTAATAGTGTAATTAAATAAAGTTATTATAATAAATTTTAAAATATAAAATAAGTAATTGTTGATTTCATTACCGCTAAATATAAAAATAATACCAGTAAATAAAAGTATCAAAATAAACTTAATGAATAAGTTGCGAAAAATGAGATTTAGGTTATAGTTAAATATTATATTTAGTTTGGCTGATATATTAAATTACATTAGTAATTATAATTAATTAGTTGATTATTGTATGTTATTTTTATTTGGTGAAATTTAATATGAATAATTACTACAGTTATAGAATTAATATTAAATATATCTACTACTATCTATAAAAATATGAAGACAATTTGCTTATTGATGTCTAATATCGCTATGATTTACCTGATACTGATATAATTGATTATATACATTTAAACTCTGCAAATTGACAAATATCTTTGTTTACCTTTGGTTATATTGTCGGTTTGTAGCTAATCATAATTCTCACTTTTAAAATAAAAAGGTTACCTAAAGAGGATGTTTATGTTACATTTTAAGGCGTTTTACTGCTTAGTAATGTTATTACTTTTCAATTAAAGAGTGAAATTTATACAAATAAAAGGGTCATTTTTAATAAAGGTTTAGTATTATTTATTAGTGTATTTGATTTTTTGGACAGTTTTTATTAGAACAGATAAGGGGAAATGTTTTGACGGAACTGATAGACAATTTTAATAATATTCTCTGGAGTGGTGTATTAATCTATTTATTACTTGGAGTAGGTATCTATTTTACGTTAGGCACTGGTCTTATTCAATTCCGCCATTTTGGGCATATGTTTACTATACTGAAAAATAGTAATAAATCAGATAGTTCAGGTATATCTTCTTTTCAAGCTTTGTGCACAAGTCTAGCAGCTAGAGTTGGAACTGGAAATCTTACGGGTGTTGCCATTGCATTAACTGCAGGAGGGCCTGGTGCCATTTTTTGGATGTGGCTTGTTGCTCTAATTGGTATGGCTACCTCTTTTGCCGAAAGTACATTGGCACAATTATACAAAACAAAAGATGATCAAGGAAATTATCGTGGTGGCCCCGCTTACTATATGGAAAAAGGCCTTAAAATGCGTTGGATGGGAGTCCTTTTTTCTATCTTTCTTATCATCGCTTTTGGTTTAGTATTCAATTCTGTTCAAGCTAATTCAATTGCTCAAGCAACAGCCGTCGCCTTTGGCTTTAATCCTCTTTACGTAGGAATTGCGCTTGCAATAATTTGTGGCATTATTATTTTTGGTGGACTACGTTCAATTGCTCGGGTGGCAGAACTCGTTGTTCCTATAATGGCAATCGCTTATTTGATATTGGCATTTTGGGTGATGAGCAATAATATTGAACGTTTGCCAGATGTTTTTCTGTTGATTATCAAACATGCTTTTGGTTTGCAAGAGGCTGTTGGCGGCGTAGTAGGTTATGGTGTTGCTCAGGCTATGACGCAAGGAATACAGCGTGGACTATTTTCCAATGAGGCAGGCATGGGGTCAGCGCCAAATGCTGCGGCAGCAGCTTCACCATACCCGCCACATCCGGCATCGCAAGGATATGTACAGATGCTAGGTGTTTTTATGGATACTTTAGTGATTTGTAGCGCAACGGCAATTATTATTATTTCTTCGGGGGCATTAGATAATGCTGAGGCCACTATTAGTGGAATTGAATTAACCCAGCGAGCTCTTTCTTCAGCTGTTGGTGATTGGGGCGCAATTTTCATTGCCATAGCTATTTTTTTCTTTGCTTTTACTTCAATTATTGCAAATTATGCTTATGCAGAAAGTAATATGGTTTTTTTAGAAAATAACCATACGGCCGGATTATATATTCTTAGACTTGCTACTTTAGGAATGGTTATTTTTGGCTCAATAGCAGAAATGCCCTTAGTTTGGAAATTAGCTGATGTTTCGATGGGCTTGATGGCGTTAACAAATCTAATTGCAATATTAATGCTTTCTGGTATCGCGTTTAAACTTACCAAAGATTACAACCAACAACGTAAAGCGGGCAAATTACCTACCTTTGATATAGATGCTTATCCTGATATAAAAAAGCAGGTAGAGGATGGTATTTGGGAAAAGGACAATTTAAAACAATGGAATGAACGAGGGGCTAATAGTTAGCTAATATAATAAAAACCTTCGTATAAGAAGGTTTTTATTACTATATTCATCTAAATTTTTATTTATTTGTTATTAGTACATATATTTGTAACAAAATTATAATGGAATAATATTTTACTGTAATTTAATAAAATAAAAGAGCGTATTTTTTATAAACTATTATCTATCAAAAGTTAGATAATTTAGCTTTGTATTTTAGTTATTTTTTATAATGTTAGTTAGATTTTTTTATCGAAATCAAAATCAAAGGTTTGATAAAACGCCATACCAGTATCAGCAATAATCCATAGTAGTACAACAACATGATGGCCTTTTTTTCTATCTACGGGTAATTGAATATCATGTTCGTATTTTACTGGTAAGTCATATGACCAGAATGGGACATCAGGGGAAATATCTTCGAAAAAAGGTGTCATTTCAAAATGGTTACGAGTTAATCGTGTGGTAGTGTCCCAGCCATTCTTAGTAATGTAGGTTACATAACCACGTGTTTTATGTTGTTGTGTATATTCCCATGTAAAGTGCTGTAAACCGTTTTTAGGAACTGGATGCTTAGGCCAAGCTATCTTTCCTTCTGCAATTAATTCATTATCTGTGGAATTTAAGTAAGCTCTTTCTCCTGTTCTTCCACCACTGACGATTAATCCATCTTTTGGTGGTGTACTACTCGCGACGTCTGATGGCTCACGTATACAAGGTCCACTTTTAGTTTGTGGAAAATTTTTTCCTCCTTCTAACTCATTAGTTTCCCAGCCTAATCCCCACCAGCCATTTATCGAAGCAAAGTGTCCGCGTGAAGCGGGTGTTATAATCCTACCATGAGCAGGCTGAATATTATCTAATGTTTCCCCATTATTCTGGATAAAATTATTAGGCATATTGTCTCCTGAAGTTTATTGAATGGTTAAGTGTGCTCACTTCTAAAACTAGATATATCAACACATTGGATAAAATATAGTTTTCTGTTTAGACTGAATAGATAAAATTATTTAAATTGTGATAATTAAAATGAATAAAATTTATATTTAATTATAATTTGTTATAATTTTTTTATTTTCTTTAATTGAGAAGCAATAATTAAATATTACATTGTTAAATTTCTTTTATATATTATTAATTAGTTTAAATATAATAGTATTGTCTTTAGTAAGAAAATATTTTGTGCTGACTTATTTTGATTTTATTTTAGTTAATTACTAATTTTAGTTATTCAAAGAAATATTCATTTTTGTTGGGTAAAATGTATATTATTTATATCATATGATTTTAAGAGTATAGTAATTATTTTCACTTAACAGTAAGATCATATTGAATATTAATAAAAGATGCTAAATTAAAATAAAGTCGCTGTAGATTTATGTCATCTTATCTTAGCATCTATAATAACCATTAATTTTTAATGGATTATTGATCACAGTGTTAGTTAGTTATCACTAGTTTGATTAACATATCATTTCCTTGCGGTTAAATATTTGATGAATGTTGGTAAATGAAATGTAGCGGCTCCTTGATTTCTAATTTGATATTGGGATTTTGCCGAAAATCGTAAGGTGTAATACCAAATTCTTTACGAAACATATAGGTGAAATGTGATTGTGAGCCAAAGCCAAAATCTAACGCAATATCAAAAATGGCTTTAGAACTATTTCTCAGAAGATTAACCGCTTTAGCTAGTCGACGTTGCCGAATATATTTACCAAGTGAAATTCCTGTGATCTCTTTAAAAATTTTTTGCATATGCCAAAGAGAATAACCTGAGTAGGCGGCAAGCTCTTCCAGGTAGATTATTCTCCCTATGTGTTCTTCGATCCATTTACTTAATTCGCAAACAAGTGCTAAGTGGGTATCTTGTAGCATTGTGATATCATACTAGTTATAGGTTAAAGAAGTATACACAACTTTTTTTAGGGATGACAAAGTTCGATAGCTGGATGTTTAAATAATTTATAGATAATTCATGTTTCTCTTCAAAAAGATCAGTATATCTCTCTATAAATGAGTGTTGAAACCATTTTTTATCTATAATGATTATTTTCAACAAGGGTAGTTTACTGATAAACAGTATGGACAATAAATTAATAAAAAGACTTTATTGATTTAAGCAATGGTAATATGGTTATTTCAGTAAATGACTTGATTTTTTATATCTAGTAACATATTAATTATTTTTATCCCATGTGTTATTAAAAATATGAAAAGGGTTAGATATTGAAAATAAAAAAAATAGTAATTGCGATAATCATCGTTTTACTCTGCTTATTTTTATATTTAGTTGCATTAGACAGTTATTGTGACCAAGATCAGAATGGTGGAAATTTTACCATTGGCATCTGTAAAGTAACCGGTTATTTGCCATTTTAACTAAAATTAATAGGGTTTTAATCTGATTTAATTAATTTAATATAGGCTTAAATAGAAATTAATGTTTTAATTAATAGTTTTGACATGCGCTTTTAGTTAAGGTTTGCATTGATAAAAATATTAGGAAATTAGAATAAAATGAAGGTTTAATTATGGCGGAACAAGTTGGGCAAACGCTTAAGCGCGGGTTGAAAAATAGACATATTCAATTGATAGCACTAGGTGGTGCTGTTGGAACAGGACTTTTTTTAGGAATTGCACAAACCATAAATATGGCAGGGCCATCTGTTTTATTAGGTTATGCAATAGGTGGATTTATTGCTTTCCTGATTATGCGTCAATTAGGAGAGATGATTGTTGAAGAACCTGTTGCTGGTTCTTTTAGTCACTTTGCTTATAAATATTGGGGCTCTTTTGCTGGTTTTTTATCTGGCTGGAACTATTGGGCAATGTTTATTTTGGTTGGTATGGCTGAACTGACTGCCGCAGGTATTTATGTTCAATATTGGTGGGATATACCAACCTGGATTTCAGCTGCATTCTTTTTTGTTGTGATCAATCTAATCAATCTTACGAATGTACGTTTATATGGTGAAACAGAATTTTGGTTTGCAATAATTAAGGTATTAGCAATTATTGCAATGATTATTTTCGGTTGCTATCTGCTAATTAGTGGAAAAGGTGGCCCACAAGCATCGGTAGCAAATCTTTGGCAATATGGGGGATTCTTTCCGAATGGCGTTACTGGATTGGTAATGGCGATGGCAGTTATTATGTTTTCTTTTGGTGGATTAGAGCTGGTTGGCATAACAGCTGCGGAGGCGGAAAATCCGACACATAGTATTCCTAAAGCGACTAATCAAGTTGTTTATCGTATTTTAATCTTTTATATTGGTTCTTTATTTATATTGCTCTCACTGTATCCTTGGATAAATGTTGTTAGTGGCGAAAGCCCGTTTGTTCTTATTTTTCATGATATTGGCGATAAATTTGTTTCTAATTCGTTGAATATTGTTGTTTTAATCGCGGCATTATCCGTTTATAACAGTGGAGTATATAGTAATAGTCGTATGCTTTATGGTTTAGCAAAGCAAGGTAACGCTCCACATTTTTTAAATACAGTAACTAAGCGTGGTGTTCCTATAGTATCGATTGCTATTTCAGCGTTAGCAACCTCGGGTGGTATTTTAATCAACTATTTATTAGATGGTAAAGCGCTAGAATTACTAATGTCGTTAGTTGTGACAACCTTAGTAATTAACTGGGTTATGATTTGTATTTCTAATTTAAAATTTAGAGCGGTAAAAATAAAAGAAGGTGTTGAACCTAAATTTAAAGCATTATGGTATCCATTTGGTAATTATCTCTGTTTAGTTTTTTTATTTCTTATTTTAATTATCATTTTAATGACGGATGGAATTCGTATTTCAGTCATTCTTATGCCATTTTGGATTATGTTTTTATGGATAGGATTTTTATTCACAAAAATAAGAAAAAAAAATAAATCTAATTGGTAAAATAGTAACCGACAGCCCTGGATTATACCAGGGTATTAGTATAAAAATTAAAGAGTTTAATTCCATTGCCAACGTACCCAAGCAAAAAGCACATTACCGTTATTGTATGTACCAGGGACATATGTTGCTTGGATTGATAATTGCTTATATTCAATAGAAACAATTGGAAGTGGTAATGGCAGGGGGAGATACCACAGTTCATTTCTGGCGGTTATACTTAGCGTAAAACCTGCTCCAATACGAAATTCATCAATATTAATTGGTCGCCAAACTTTTTGAAATCCATATCCAACTATGGGCTGCACTTTATTATGAGAATCAGCAAAAGCCATAGCATAAATAGAATGCCAATTACCATTTTGATCAAAGCGGTATTTACCTATACCTAATCCCCAAGGAGTTTCATTATAGTCGGAAATTTTTTTATTATCATAAGTTAACCGATTATGCCAAATTAAAAAAGGTAAATAAATTTCATAATGATGAGAATTCCATGTCTTATTAATATTATAAGTAAATCTTTCTCCTAATGAGAAAGCATAATTATTTCTTGTATCAATAGGGTTAGATGAATTAAATGTCGCTATTGTGTAAGTTGGAAATATGCAGCAGGAAACTAATATACCAACTGAAACAATATTAATAAATCGTTTTAGATTCATTCTAGAGTCCAAAATTCAGTTATTATGTGACAAATATTCATATCCCTCCAATATAGTTAGAAATGTAGAATTGGTTTAATATAATTAAAGTTTTGCATTTAGTATTATAACTAATAATAAAAGAAAAATGAAAATAGTAAAGTAATTTGCTTAATATTAACAATAGAATTAATTATTATAGGCTTATATAACAAGTTTATGAATGCAACTTAAACATTTCAATTTTAGAATGCATAATGTATAAATAATTAAAATTATTGAATTGCTAATTGAAATAGATAAGACTACATGCGTATTTTTTATTGTATTTCTTTTATTTTCTTGATAGAAAATAGAGAAAAAGATTTTCCACTGTTAAGTTATTTAAAGTGACTCATAGCTCTAAGATATAAAATAATTTGCTATTGTAAATAAAGTATGTAATAGCACATATATAAGCAGTAATAATATATTGTTTAATATCTGTTGTGTTATTTAAAAATCAATTTATGGTATTAAAGGAAAAAAAATGACAAAGATCACTGGTACAGTAAAGTGGTTTAATGAAACAAAAGGTTTTGGTTTTATTACACCTGAAAGTGGTGGTAAAGATGTGTTTGTTCATTATACTGCTATTGATGTTAATGGTTTTAAAACATTGACAGTAGGTCAGAGGGTTGAATTTGATATTCAAGAAGGCAGTAAGGGTTCTGCGGCTAATAATGTAACGATTATTTGATTATTATTAAAAATGATAAGTTATGAATTACTTAATTGTAAGATAATTTATTTGATTGGCTATATCAATATTTTGACTCATCCTGCATATAACAGGATGAGTTTTATAGATAATAATAAGTTCAATTTTTATTATGTTTTATATTATATAGTTGTTAATTGGTATAATGTAATTTTAATAAAAACATTAGCTATATTTAAATAAAAAACGATTTAATGATCATTTGTTATTTAATACAAATTGACATGGATTCAGAATTTTATCCTTATCTTAGAATCCTTCATGAAATCATGTTATTAAAAAGAAAAATTAAGGCTATAATTAGTAGTAAATAAGATAAAAAATAGTTATCATATATAAGATAATCTTAATGTAATATCAAGTATTGACTATAAAGCATGCGATTAAAATGTACTTAAGCAAAATAAAAAATAATATTTGTTAATTATCTGTAAAAATAGTACTGGCATTAAAATAAAATTGGAGTTTTAACTATTTTATGAAAAAATTTTTAGTAGTTTTAATTATGATTCAAGCTTTATTCGTCTCAGCGTGCTCTGATGAGAAGTCTAAAATTGAAGCATACAAGAATAATTTTGTTAAGTATTGTATAAGTTCTGCAAAAGGAACTGAAGGTAATATAAGTACTATCACTGATGTATGTAATTGCGCGTTTGATAAAATAGTTAAAAATTATGGTATGAATAAATTTATACAATTAGATAAACAATTAAAGGATAATGGTTATACTCCGCCAGAAGTTGAGCAGAATATGGTGAGCATTGTTGAATCTTGCCTGGCAGAATTAAAGAAAAACACTCATTAATTTTCTATCTTAGCGCTGTTATTGTTATTCTGATTAATCGGCGCTTTTTAAAAATTAAGTTAAATATAAAAATTGATGACATTAAGTTAACGCTAATTATTATTGGAAATTAACTTTATTTTAATCGGGTAGTTTTAAAGTGTTTTGCAAATACGAATTAGCAAAATTATTATTTCAGACTGATTTAAATTAACGTTTCATATCAAATGAATTGTTTTTGTTTTGTTAATGTTTATTTAAAAAAAAGTATATCTGTATTTTTTTAAAATCTAAATTTATAGCTTATGCTTATAATTAATAGATTAACTAAAATGGATAACCATTTATGATGAAGCGTAATGAAAGTCTAAAATATACATTAGAGTCAATGGCTTATGATCTTGCTATCCAAATAGTTTCTAAATCATCTTATTCGTGGAATTCTAATGACTTATTAGCAGAATTGGCTGGAATATTGCCAATGTGTATAGAAATAATTAAATTTCAGCAAGAAAGTATAAAGCATAAAAGTAATAAAGTTTTGCAATAATAATTAATTGATTATTTTTATATAAAATGATATTTATATTATAAATTTGTTTAATAATTTCTTTCTTATAAAATTGTTTTAATACGAAATGTTAATCGATTAAAAATTATAGTATTAATAGTACTTTATTTTACTTATTATGATTATAATTTTTGTTATTAAAAATAAACTGATAATTTAACTTTAGATAATATATTGGTAATGTATTTTATCTAATATGAAATTTCATTTTTCTCTATAAAATATATGGTTATCAATATTAGCGCTATGATTTACGATTGATTTAGCACTTAGTTAGTACCGCTATTTTATAATTAATTATTATAAAATATTAAAAAACTATGTGAGAGTATTTAGGCGTAGCACTGTTTAATGCATAAAATAATGTTTAACTATTATTTTGGGTTTTATTTTAAGTAATATCACATTCAACTTATATAGATTTGTTTTTTTAAATGAAATATTTTCAGTTCACTATTATAATCAAATCTTTATTATAATTTTTTAACAATTGCATTATTATTTTATAATTATTTAAAAAATAATCATGTTAACTTTTTATATTGTTATATTCCAATTAATTAATGCGCTGTCTTCGACAAAATAAATTTCTTACAAAAAATAAGTTTATTATTATATAATTTAAATTTTTTAACATTGAGTTTAATTTCAAATGGAAACTAAAATATTAGTTGATAGTCATATTTCTGCTAAAATTTGCCTATTATTATACTTTGATACTAATTAATTCTTTATTTTTTATGCATAAATGGCGTATATTGCTGTATATGCTTTGTTTACTTATGTAAAAGTTAGATGTTAAAAGCAGAATATGAAGCACATTCAAAAGTCTTAACTTATTGAATATATTTGCTATATTAGTTTTCATCCCGCGCTGTTAAAAGCATGAAAACAGCATGTTATAAATAATGGTGAGCGCATTTTTATGTCATACATGACAAACTAACCGTGATCACTTGTTGGGATTATTTAGCTTTTATTTGATATTTTAATTTATAACTACAAAGTACACGGTGATGTTTCATGCATGTGTATATAACGTATTGGCTGTATAGAGGTAACTTGTGTCCACAATGAATAATAGCAAGAATATCAGTTGAATGCTTTCAAACAACCACGTTCTTTTTATCTCATTTTTTCAATTGAACTATGGGAAAGATTTGGCTTCAGTGGCTTACAGGGGATTTTGACAATTTATTTAACTCAAATGTTAGGAATGTCCGAAGCTCAATCTTTTATATTATTTTCTGCTTTTACTGCCTTAGTATATGGTTTTGTTGCAATTGGTGGATGGTTAGGTGATAAGGTATTAGGTACTAAAAGGGTTATTATATTAGGTGCTATCGTACTTATTCTCGGTTATGCTTTTATTGCTTATTCTAGTCACGATGTTTTATTGGTCTATCTAGGGTTAGCAACCATTGCAGTTGGTAATGGTTTATTTAAAGCAAATCCGTCTTCGTTACTTTCCACTTGTTATGATAAAAATGACCAGCGTCTCGACGGTGCGTTTACCATGTACTACATGGCTGTTAACATCGGATCATTCTTTTCTATGTTGGCCACACCCTGGTTAGCAAAGCATTATGGTTGGGATATTGCATTTTCATTAAGTGTGATTGGTCTGATTATTACTTTAGTTAATTTCTTATTATGTAAAAATTGGGTCAAAGACTATGGTTCTAAACCTGATTTTCAATCGATAGAATTGTCTAAATATTTATTTACTATTATTGGTATAGTGGCACTCATTATACTTTCTAATTGGTTATTGCATAATATGGCTGTTGCAAGAGCCGCCCTGGCAATCATTTCATGTTTTATTGTAATTGTTTTTGTTAAGGAAACCATTGCATTAAAAGGTGCAGCTCGCCGAAAAATGATTGTCGCATTTATTTTAATGATAGAGGCAGTTGTATTTTTTGTACTCTATAGTCAGATGCCAACATCATTAAATTTCTTTGCGATACATAATGTAGAACATAATATCTTGGGTATTAGTATTGAGCCTGCGCAATACCAAGCTTTGAACCCACTTTGGATCATGCTTGCCAGTCCGATTCTTGCATCTATATATAATAAGATGGGTGATAATTTACCTATGCCCCATAAATTTGCAATTGGAATGGTACTTTGTTCGACTGCATTTCTTGTCTTACCACTAGGTGCTAAGTTTGCTAATGACGCAGGCATTGTTTCTGTTAAATGGTTAGTACTTTCCTATGGTTTACAAAGTATTGGTGAATTGATGATTTCTGGTTTGGGATTAGCAATGGTAGCACAGCTAGTACCTCAACGCTTGATGGGCTTTATTATGGGTTCATGGTTTTTAACCAGCTCAGCTGCTGCTTTTATTGCAGGTTTTATTGCTTCTATGACAGCAACACCTCAAGGGGAGTCATTAAGCCCTTTAATATCTTTAGGCATATATAGTGATGTTTTCATGAAGATAGGTATGGTAACAGCGGTTATTGCATTAATTATGTTACTTACGGCGCCGTTACTTAATCGCATGACACAAGTATAAATTAGATATTTTATATCCAAGAAGCTATTGAACTTATGTTCAATAGCTTTTTTATTATTTTCATTTCAGATAATTTCTGGCTTTTGTATTATCGTATCAATTTAGCAGAAATTTTTAGAAAGTCGGCATTGGTTTGTTTGAGCAATTTATTGTTAAAAAATTAACTTTTTTGAGATGATTTATCAACATAATAACGAGCCTGATCACATATATATTATTCAAACCTTTTGGTTAAAAAATAGTTATTGATTTTAAAAAATTGCTATGTTTTTATTTGGTTATTCAATAATAAAAAGGGCATGTTTATGCAGTATGAAGGTCAATGTTTACATGGACACGTTATATTAAAAACAGAGCAACCTTGGTATGCAATCACAGCCTGCCATTGTAAGATGTGTCAAAAATGCAATGGTGAACAGTTAATGAGTTTTATTATTGAAAATGGTTTATCAATCAAAGATAAATCTACTGTAAGTCATAGTCGCTCTTCTGCATGGCTAATACGAACATTTTATAATAAATGCACTACACATCTTTTTTTTAAGATATATGAGCCTGAAAGTCATGGTATTAATGCCGCTTTATTTGAACAGAATCAAATTGGGTTTCTAGTTACTCAGTTTTATATTGGTTGTAAATATATGTATTATAACCTTATTGAACAAAAGTCATTGTTTGCACAACAACATATCCTTAATACTTAAAAATAAATTAAACCAGTTTTTGTTAGATTTATAATTCTATAATCATGAGTATCTTGGTAAAATTTTGGTTGATAGTATTGAGGAGATTCAATGAAAATAACTAAATATAATATCAATATATCAAGGTTGTTACTGTTTCTTTTGAATTTTAGCTTGGTAATTTTAGCAATATTACTGGTATTCTTTTTAGCAAGTAAAACTTACCTGTCAATATTATTATTTAGTATTAATTTAGCGAAACCATATTACTATTTACTTGAAGCTATTTTTACTTATATTCTTTCTTTTGAATTTATTGCATTAGTCATTAAATATTTTCAATCAAATAATCATTTTCCTTTATGTTATTTTATTTATATTGGCACTACAACTTGTATGTGTTTGATTATTATTGTTCACAAATATGCTATCAATGCTATTATTTATGGTGGAGCGATTTTATTATTGGTTTCAGCTTTATATTTTACCAATACAGAAAAAATAAAACACAAATAATAATAGAAAATTATATTTCAAATGGTTTTATATTTATTATAAATAGTATCTAGCATAATCAATAATACTTTTATTTTATTAAATTTCTATTTTAAGTTATAAAATAGAGTGGTCATCTAGCATAAATAAATTTATATATTAAAGATAATGATATTTTTATTACTTATCAGAAGAGGGAGATTTCTTTGATCAGTGTTTTATTAGTCGAAGATAATGAGTTTATTCGATTGGGAATGCAGTCTATTTTTGATAAAACAAAAGGTATGAAAATAGCTGGGCATGTTGTCTCTTTGAATCAAGCTATCCAATGGTGCCGAAAATATACGGCGGAAATTATTTTATTAAATGGGAGAACAAGTGACTATGAGTTAATTAAAAAATTACAAAGTTTAATTAGGATGATCCCTGATATAGGCATAATTATGTATTCTACTGAAAAGAAAAATATCTATTTAATGAAGGCGCTAGAAGCAGGAACGCGAGGTATACTAAGTGTGAAAGCAAAAGAGAGCGATTTACTGCATGCCATTCGCGTCGTCAAGTTAAAGCAAAAATATTTGTCGCCTGATATTGCCCAATGGCTTGTACTACATCAATTAGATACAGAAATGAGCAACCCATTAAACCTTCTATCTAATCGTGAATTACAAATTATGCTTATGGTAACGCGAGGTATACCGGTTGGTGAGATAGCAAAACAGCTCAACTTAAATACAAAAACAATAAATAGCTACAGATATAGAATGTTTAGTAAACTAAAAGTTCGTAGTGATGTAGAATTAACTCATATAGCTATAACGAATGGATTGATTCAAACAGAGAGTTTTTATTATAGTGTCTGAACTATTTGATCCAAAAGTATTTTTGCAAACAGTTACTAATCAACCGGGTGTATATCGTATGTATGATACATCTGGGATAGTTATTTATGTCGGTAAAGCGAAGGATTTAAAAAAACGTTTAGTGAGTTATTTTAGAAAACAAGTAACAAGCCGTAAAACGGAACAACTGGTTAAAAATATTGCTCAGATTGATATTACCGTAACACATACAGAAACAGAGGCTTTATTACTTGAACATAACTATATTAAACTTTATCAGCCTCGTTATAATGTTTTACTAAGGGATGATAAATCCTATCCTTATATTTTTTTAAGTGCAGATAAACATCCACGTTTGGCGATGCATCGTGGTGCTATGAAAGCAAAGGGCGACTATTTTGGCCCATTTCCAAGTGTTCATGCCGTTAGAGAAACGCTGGCTTTATTACAAAAGCTTTTTCCACTGCGTCAGTGTGAAGATAGTGTCTATCGAAACCGATCCAGACCATGTCTTCAATATCAAATTAATCGCTGTCTTGGTCCGTGTGTTAGAGGGCTGGTTACTGATGAAGAATATCATCAACAAGTAGAATATGTTCGTTTATTCTTATCAGGTAAGGATCAGCAAGTTCTTAATCAATTAATCCAAAATATGGAGCAGGCCAGTCAAACGCTTAAATTTGAAAGTGCAGCACGTTATCGTGATCAAATACAAGCTGTTAGGGCGGTTACAGAGCAACAATTTGTTTCTGGTAATACGCAAGATCTAGATGTAATTAGCGTTGCTTATCACCTAGGTATTGCATGTGTTCAGGTACTTTTTATTCGACAAGGAAAAGTCCTTGGTAGCCGTAGCTATTATCCAAAGATCCCAGCAAACACTCAATTAAGTGAAGTGGTGCAAACATTTTTAGGTCAATTTTATTTGCAAGGTAGTGAAATTCGTTCTTTACCTGCGGAAATATTATTGGATTTTTTATTACCGGAAAAAGCGCTATTTGCTAATTTATTGACTAAAATAGCGGGACGTAAAATTAACATTCAAGTGCAACCGCGAGGGATAAAAGCTAAATATTTAAAACTAGCTCGTACTAATGCAGCGACAGCATTGGCAGCAAAAGTTGCACAACAATCTACCATTCATCAAAGAATGGAGGCATTAGCTGACTTGCTAGGATTAGAAAAAATTTATCGAATGGAATGTTTTGATATTAGTCATACTTCAGGACAACAAACTGTAGCATCTTGTGTTGTTTTTGATAGTAATGGGCCCTTACGTTCTGAATATCGTCGTTATAATATAATTGATATTACGCCTGGTGATGACTATGCTGCTATGTATCAAGTTTTAACGAGACGTTATGGTAAACATGTAGATGAAAGTAAAGTGCCAGACGTGATTTTTATTGATGGCGGTAAGGGACAATTGGCCCAAGCAATTGGTGTATTCCAGGCATTAAATGTCGATTGGGATATTACGCGACCCAAATTGATAGGGGTAGCTAAAGGACATGATCGCAAAGCCGGCTTAGAAACATTGTTTTTTAAACCTGATGGTGAAGGCCTTGCGTTACCGCCTGATTCACCCGCACTACACTTAATACAAAATATTCGTGATGAATCACATAATCACGCGATTACCGGACATCGTCAGCGTAGGGCGAAAGTTAGAAATACCAGCACCTTAGAGTCTATTGAAGGTGTCGGTCCTAAACGCCGGCAACTGCTACTTAAATATATGGGGGGCTTACAAGCTCTGCGTAATGCCAGTATTGATGAAATCGCAAAAGTGCCAACGATTTCATATGCTCTAGCAGAAAAAATTCATAATGCGTTGAAGCAATAAGCTTAGTGGAATTGTATATATATTTTATTTTGGCCAGACAATTATAGAGCATGATGCAATTAAATATCCCAACTTGGTTAACACTTTTTCGTATCATATTGATTCCGTTTTTTGTGTTATTTTTTTATCTTCCTTTTCATTGGGCGCCTTTAGTTTGTGCGTTTCTTTTTGTTATTGCTGCGTTAACCGACTGGTTTGATGGTTTTCTGGCCAGACTCTGGCAGCAAACAACTAAATTTGGTGCATTTTTAGATCCGGTTGCTGATAAGATTATGGTAGTAACAGCATTAGTATTGGTAACCGAATATTATCATACTTGGTGGGTTACATTACCCACAGTGACGATGATTGCGCGTGAAATCATTATTTCCTCATTACGGGAATGGATGGCTGAAGTCGGTAAACGCAGTTGTGTAGCTGTTTCTTGGATTGGAAAATTTAAAACAGCTGCCCAGATGGGCTCATTAGTTGGATTGCTGTGGCATCCTAATATTCAAATTGAGATCATTGCTATCATATTACTTTATTTTGCTGCAGCTTTAACGTTTTGGTCTATGTTTCAATATTTATCTGCAGCTTGGAAAAATTTGCATGAAGCTTGATCGAAATGATTGAAAAACCAGCGAACGAACCGAATTAATAAATAATAGTATTGACTCAATACAGGAAACAAGTAGAATGCAGCGCATCAAACGATGCTAGGTTTAACAAACTAACTAAGCATAGTGAAAATGCGGGAATAGCTCAGTTGGTAGAGCACGACCTTGCCAAGGTCGGGGTCGCGAGTTCGAGTCTCGTTTCCCGCTCCAATATCAGCCCTACAAATAAGCTAGATTGAGTAGGGCGCGTTGGCAGAGTGGCCATGCAGCGGATTGCAAATCCGTCTACCTCGGTTCGACTCCGGGACGCGCCTCCAAAATTTAGCCCAGGTGGTGAAATCGGTAGACACAAGGGATTTAAAATCCCTCGGCCTTAAGGCTGTGCGGGTTCAAGTCCCGCCCTGGGCACCATACTAAAAATTCGTTGAGTATCAGCGAGTTAAGCAGAAAAAAGAGCAACCTTTAGGGTTGCTTTTTTTGTGGGTGGGATCACGTTTCACTATTATTGCGCTATTAATTTTCGCTACTAACTTACCAATTTGTTACCGCTTTTGTCCTCCAACAGTTGGGACAATAGCAACTTTACGATCATATCTTGCGGTCTGTGATGGTGTTTTATGGCCAGAAATACTTTGTTTCTCGTTCAAGGTTCCTTCTAAGTCAGAAATTCCCTTGGCCTTCAAATCATGAAATGTAAAATTAAAATCTAAATATGGAAATTTTTTTGCGGCTTCTTGTTTGGCCTTTTGCCAGCGACTATTAAATCCATCACGGGTATATTTTGCGCCTTTAGGTTGATGAATGACATAAAGACTACTGATACCAGAATTAATTGGTAATGCTTTACTTAATTTAATTGCAGCTTTCAATCGATCCGTCCAAGCTTTAATTTGTTTTTTACCTGTTTTACCTTGTTTAATGAAGATTCCGTTATCAGATAACTGCGAATAAGTAAGCGTTAAAACATCCGCTTGCCTGGCACTACATAAATAAGCAATCTCCATTGCCACTTTTACCACATCAGCTGAAACAGAGTAGAGCGCATTATATTCATCATCAGTGATGTATCTATCGCGCGCAATTTCCTTAAATTGACGCACGCCTTTGCATGGATTACCTTTTACCATTCCGCGCTCGTATGCCCAGCTGAAAAGGCGAGATAAAAAAGCTTTCTCTCTGTTGGCCTGAGTTTGGCTTTTCAGCCCTCGTTTATCCATGTATTTTCGAATATGTTCAGGTTTTATATTGTCAGGTAACATTTTGCCAAATACTGGTAATAGTTTTTTTGTGTATTTTCTATAGTCGCCCTGTGATGTTGGAGATAAGTTTGTGAAGTCAGCAGAGAAAAAGAATTTATCGACCAAAGCATTAAGCGTTTCTTCATTTTTTTGGTCATTAATAAATTTTTCATAAGCAATCCAAACTTCAGCTTGTGTGAGTGTTAGGTTACATAGTCTAATCGTTTTTCCCCCAGGTGCTTGAAATTCAAAAGCAGATTTCCCTCTTCGTACTCGAGGAGGCATCCAATTATCTTCAGCATTTTTTCTTCTTCTAATTCGAACCATAATCACATCGCTCCAAAATCTGGCTCCTCTTGCTCTGCTATTTTAGCGCTTACCGCTAGCGGATGATTAAAATGTCCCCAGGTGGTTTTTGGCCGCCCATCTGGACGTTTAATAAAAAAGATGCCAGCCCGTTGTAACACTTCACATTGTTTAGATGGAAACTGATAGCCAGTCAGTTCTACCATTTCCTCTGGTGTGATAATGTCATGCTTGTTTCTCATCTTGGTCTTGCCTTATCATTAATAAAATAATCAGGTCGGCGGTATCACAGGCGATTTTAATCTCTGTCGGTGAACAAGGTTGATGTTGTATACTGGCTGTGAGCCGACCTAACTTGATATCAAATTCCGTTAATAACGATTGTCCGGGTTGCCAGGGTAGTAATTGCATGGCTGATCACTCATCAAAGTTAGAGAAATCGCCATGCTAATGGCCGTTAAAAAATAAAACTGATTATGCCTAATCAATTTTTGGTCGTATAAACTCCTCGATAGGATAACATTCGGCCAATTGTCCTTTTCTGCTTAACAATGCCTGATCAATTAAACAGCTCTGTTCGTTCTGATAGCGATAACCTGAAAGTTGGAACTGACTATTGAGTGAGCTACATATCAACAGAAATAAAGCAAACATTATTGTTTAATCCGTGAGTGAGCAGCGATAATCGGCGTTGGTTCGATTTTGATATGCGCTGGAAAATCATAACAAATATTGCATCGTCGATCGGTAGAGATAAAGCCGGCAGTACCATCGGGTAACGTAATTTTGACAGGTTGATCTTTATAATGTTGGTGTCTTAGCATTGGTCTTGCCTCTGTTTAATTGGGTCATTTGCATAATGAATACTCCGTACTGATTAGCGTTAATGAAGAGCGGCGGGATTAACCGGATAATCGAACTGGACAAGCAACGCTTTTTGCATCTGAGTTAACATTTGTTGCTCCTTAGAGGTAACATCCTTAGTCGCTGCCGTTGACCATTCAATCCGGCATTGATTGCTGCTGTTATCATGCTGAATGATAATGACTAATTTTGTCGCCATAAATGTATCTCCTGAGAAAGTGCCCAAGCCTGGGCACATAAATGATTACCTACCATCAGTGACCGTTCACCAATTTCCAGATGTGCACCTGGGACAACGCTGCCTTTTTCAATCGCTTCTTTAATGGCTTTTTTGTCCGGTGCCGTGATTGTCTGTACATCAACCAGTTCATCGGGAAGTAGTGACTCATCATCAATAATCACTTTCACCACGCCACTACGTGCTGAGAAGGTATTTTTGATAGTTTTAAGTTTTTCCAGACCGGCTTTTAACAGACAATCCAGGGCATAATGTTTTAGCTGTTTTGCTTGGATTTCAAATGATTTACTGCGCTCTTTTAGTCGCTTTGCTTCATCATCCAGTGTTTTTACCTGACCTTCGATGTTACGTACATGGATCATAATTGCGTCCAGTTTGTCACCGAGTTGGCCTTCAATGCCCTCTAAGGTGTCGGCAATTTCTTCGCTAGTAAACTCGCCCTTTTCGACTAATTGTTGCAATTTTTCGTAGTCAGCGGCTAGTGCGATTGCGGTGGTTTGGCTCATTGGGTTGCTCCTTCCAGTTTTACCAGACACTCATGTTCAATTTGATTCAGTCGACGTAAACGGCCAGAGAGGTATTTTTCATATTCTTCATCGTTACGATCTTTTGCATGCTTAAGATGAACCGACATTTCTCGGGTGATGGTGGAAGCGATGCCGCGTAATTCATTTTTGGTAACGGCGGTTCGCATCGTTGCTGTATTGCGGGTGAACTTTTCATCCAGCTCTTTGCGTAAGCGGGCCAGATCTTCGGCTTTATCACTGGCCGCTTTAATATCAAATTCAATTTTGTTATCAAACAGATATTCAGGATTATCATGCATGCCCATAAATACGTCCGCTGAGAATCCCATCATGGATAAGGCTTTTTTTATCGCATCGGTAAGGGATTTTTTAATTGCTTCACCATCGGTTTTAATGCCGTGTTTGGTTTTATAGCGATAGGGTGTTGCTCCATAACTTTCTATTTCTGCTCGTTCACCATCAATGACATACCAAAACAGAATTTTAATTGAGTGGTTTTGTTCATAAATCAGTGAACCATCAGCATCCCGTAAAAAGCGGCTGCCAATTTGCTTATAGTGGTTATCAACAATAGGTTCTAGTAATGGGATACCATTAACTAATTTCTCTTCTAAAACCTGGTAGCCCCAGCCTTTGCCTAATGCGCCAAATATTTCTGTCGCCCGCATAAACATATAGGTACTATTAATACTTGTTCCAGTAAAACCAACGCCATCTAATGGCTTGGTAAAGCGGGGATCCGTTCTTTGAACCTGTTTCCAAATGCGCAAGTTATTTTGTGAAGATGCATCTTGTTGTTTGATGGTATCTTCAATAACTGCCGCTCGCTGTTGAAAATCTTCAGTTGTTTGTATTGCTGGCTTATCCATCTCAGGTTGAAGCGTTTCAATTACTGAACTGTTCTTTTCTTTGACTTTTATTTCTTTTGTTTTACGTCCACGTTTGGATTTTTCGTTAGCGGGCTGTTCTATTGCGGTTTGTTGATTGTTAGAGCCTGATAATTTCTCCTCTATAAATGACTTTCTGCCATTAGCATCATTTACTAGTTGGGGATACTGTTTACTTTCCGTGATTAGCGCAAAAACCTGCTCTCTCGGCACGGCTAAAATACCAGGGTAGGTACGTAGCTCCATCGACCAGCGCTGCCATACTTCATTTTTTTCATTAATTAATGTTTTCGCTTGTCTTACATGACTGCTTAAAATGTTTTCATGATTAAAATCATCCAGTAAGGCTAATGCAATTTCGGTATCAAGCGTTGCGTAATTACGTGCTACTACTGGCTCATTGATGGGTGCAGCAGTAGATGGTGTATCCGCTAGCCAGCTTTCGGCTAGCTTCTGTGCCTGCTCGATATTGACATTCTCATCGGCATAGTCAAACACTGCTTGCGCAATTTCATTGGTTTGTTCTGCATCCATCACCGCTACTTGGGTTATTTTCGCTAAGCCTGCGGCAATATTTCGGATTTTGGGTTGCGCTTTACTTTGATGGACGAAGTAAATGGCTTTGTTGATATCTGATTTGAAAAATGAAGTTTTAGCAAAGAGTAAAATAGCGGCAATACGAACTATAACCGCTATTTTTTGAACTCCACTGGTTTAGCGGGTTGCCAACTTTTACCATTAAACTCATTTTCAAGCGCAAACTGTTCATCAAATTGACCGACAGCCGGGCGGGGTGAACCTACCTGATCGAGACAGATTATGGGTTCATCGGTGTTGAATATATCAATATCATCAGGATAGCTTTCTGATAACCTGATCATGGCACTGGCAACCGCTAATTTTTCATTCGCCGCGGTTAACGCAATTGATAGCGGTAAAGCACCATCTGCCCGAGCACTTATGGTAGGCTCGAATACACAAATATAGGTCTTCATTGGTCTAGCCTCTGTTGGTCAGGGATTTTTGTGTAGTTGGGTAAAGTGGTTTATTTGCTAGACAAAGCAAATTATTGCTTTGTTTCTTGTGTTGATGTTTTGTTTTTGTGTGAGCCAGTTCTGATCTACTTGGCTTGCTGAAGAAAAGAATTTTCGGTTGTGCTTTCATAGCAACTCCTGTTAAAATAAAGACTGATCGATGATAGTTATCATTGGTCTTGCCTCTTTAGCGGATTGGTCTCCGCTGAGAATTCTGGCTGACTTTGGTCGGTCAGCCAGGTAAAAGAGCCCACTGCAGTGGGTTTTTTTACGTCTGTCATTGGGTGTCCGTCTTTCCGGACTGTCAGGTCTTTCCTAGTTTCTATCGTTAATTGCTCGATAGTGTCTTGCCTTGTCGAACTTTGGTCGGCGAATAATATAGTTCCCTGGTGTTAACAAAAAACTGTCGTTTATCGTGGTAATCATGGCCGGTCGTGATGAGTGCAGCGGTTCTCCTCCAACAAACGACAGTGAATCAAATTAGTCTGAACACTTACCTAAACACTTGCTGTGTTGTTTTATATGAGCAAATCATCCAGTTATTCATATGCCACTGGCGGCTACTTCGCGGGCGTCCTGCCTGTTTGCTTTTTATCGTAGTTTAGTAAACAATAAACCAAAGTAAATTAAAAAATAAACAAAATAACTGAAATTTATTTTGTCTTAACTCATATATTGTTTAATATATTGATTATTAAAAAATTATTTTGATATATAGCGAAAGAAATTCACTAAAAAATATATAAATTATCAATTTGTTGATATAAAAATAATTAGTTAATCAAATAATTATCTAGGATAGATAGAGAGGGAGCTACAGTAGGAAATACTATAAACTGCATAAAACAAATATTAATATTGATTAGTTTGTTTTATAAGAAAATATTGTGATTCATTGCGCTTTTTTCTGTTGTTTTTTGTGTAATAATTCAGCTAGTAATTTATCATAGTGCTGTTTTTTCTCTTCAAGATTTTTTATCAAAGCATCAGCTTCGCTATCAGGTAGCGCATCAAATAGCTCTAATAATACTTTTTGTCTTGGCGTTAGCTTTATCTGGTAATGATTCTCTGAACAAGTGGCATTGAGAGCATCATCTAAATAGCCTTCAGGCATATGGTAATCTTTTTCTAATCGCCTAGCTGCTCTTTCACCAAAGGATGCCTTACCATTCAAAAGCTGTGATAAATAGCTTTTTTCCTTTTCAGGCAGTGTTTTGTTGGAAAACCATTCTTTCAATTTTTTTTGTCTAATATTCTTCATACTTATTTTATTCATAATGATTATATGTCTGGATTTCTACTTCTTATATCTGAATTCTGATTAGTATTCACTAAACAAGCAAATACTTAACAAAGGTTTAGCGTTCATTAAACTGATTTTATTTCAAATGAAGAGGTGTTTATGAAACTAAATGAATACATAGCTAGTTTAAAGCATGGTGAAGCTAAACTTTTAGCTCAAAAACTGGGCGTTTCTAGTTCCTATTTATCACAAATGGCACATGGCTATGCTCCGGTTCCGCCAACAAGGTGTTTTGCCATAGAAAATGCGACTAATGGCAGAGTGACAAGGCCTGAACTTCGACCACACGATTGGCAAAAAATCTGGCCAGAAATGAATATTAACTAAAAAAATAAACATAAACTGATTAATACTAATCAATTTTGCGACAGGAGACGCAAATCAACATGGAAATTGATATCCAAGCGCTCAAAGATGAAATAGAAATTTGGGCAATGGCCAGCGGACAGGAGCGTGTAGCGATTGAAGTAAGCCGCATGTATTTTCAGCTTAATTCAGGTGGCAAACCTAGGTTAAGCCAGATCGAAGATAAAGCAGGACAAGCAGATTGGAAAGCCATTAACAATAACCGGCAACAGATTTTCCGTTGGTTACGGGGTGACTCCAAGGCGGCAAAACAAAAGTTTTGTGATTTGATACCAGCCATTATGGCGGTTTTACCTGCTGAACAGAAGGCAAAAATTGACGGTAATCGCATCAATTATTTAGCTTCAATTGCCATCAAACAATTCGCAGCGGCAATGTCTGAGACATTGTTAGGAGGACATGACATATCACGACAAATTACTAATGCAGTAACCGCTTTAAACGCTATCCAATACCGCGCCTGACCAGCGTATAACAGACTTGAGGTAAGACTAAATGTTAAGGACTATCGATATGATCACTTATCGTGATGGCTTTCGCTTAAACGGTAAACCTGCCACGATTGACCAGATCCAACCTATTTATGATGGTCGCTATGCAGCTGCACTCTCCATTTGGCACCAATACGAACAGCAAAAAGCGAAACTGCGTCAGCTTAATCTTAATTCAACCGAGTATCAAAACGCATGCCGTGATATTGCTCGCGCGCTGGGAGTGTAATATGCAAAATTATATGACCGCGACTGTGGCAAGCATGGCAAAAATTAACATATCAGGCAATATAATACCGGCAACCTGGTGGAAGAATGTAAAAATGCCGTCAGGTAAACCAGATTGTAAAGCTATTATGCTGTTGTCTGAAATTGTTTATTGGTATCGGCCGATGGAGGTGAGGGACGAATACAGCGGAGAATTTAAGGGGTTTCGCAAACGTTTTAGTGGTGACAAGTTACAGCGTAGTTATCAGTCATTTGCTGATCGCTATGGCTTTACTAAACGGGAAGTCACCGATGCGATTAAGCGATTATCAGCGCAAGGCTTAATCACTATTGAATTTAGGACCATCAATACCGCTAAGGGTGTGGCGAATAACGTATTATTTATCGAGCCGGTGGTCGCTAAAATAGAAAAAATTACTCATCCAGGCCAGCAAGATAATTTTTCAAGTGATGCCAGTCATTCATCTTTAGACCCTATCACCAATAAACGGGATAGCTCCTGCGAAAATTCGGCAGACCTATCACAAAAAAATGCGATAGCTCCCCCGAAAATTCGGCAGACAAATACAAAAGATTATAACAAGATTAATAAAGATATTACTGATGGTGTATCAGACGGCGCTGACACACCGATTACAGAAGCAAATAAATTAAACTATCAACAAATTATTGCAGCCTACCATAACCTCTTGCCTGATATGCCAGAAATCCGGGTTTTGACCGATGCCCGAAAGCGCATGCTTAAAAATTTCTGGCAGAAATTTAAATTCAATCAGCAGCGATGGGAAAATTATTTAACTTATATCGCTGACCATTGCCGTTGGATGCAACAAGATCGGGAAAATGGCCGTGGCGGATTGTGGCGAAGAAAAAATTTAGATTATTTGATCACCGAGCGTTGTTATGTTGCCGTCAAGGAGGAGCGGGCAAATGACAAATAACTTCATGCAGCCACCTCATAATCTTAGTGCTGAACAGGCAGTGCTTGGCGGTTTGATGTTAAGCACCGATGACGAGAAACGCTATTTGGTTACTTCGCTAATTAAAGCCGGATCGTTTTATCAAGGGTCACATCAGCGTATTTATGCCGAGATTGTTAAACTAATAAAATCCAATAAGCCGACGGATATTATCACCGTTAGTGATTCATTGAAGGAAAACGGCGAATTAACCAATGTGGGTGGTTTTGCCTATATTGCCGAGTTGTGCCAATTACCGACCACGGCAAATATTGTCAGTTACGCAAAAATCGTCAGAGATAAATCCATCCAACGCTACGCAATCGATAATTTAAATTCCTGTATTGAAATGATGATGGCCAATGATGGGATTGAGACAAATATAAAATTATCCCATATGCAACAAATGATCAGCCAGCTGATAGAGCATGCCAGAACAGGTAAAAGTAAAGGTTTAAGGCCGGCCAAAGAGGTTATTGGCGATTGGCTGAATGAGGTAGAAAGGCGTTTTGCTGATCCACAAAATGCCGCCGGGTTCACATTAGGCATTGGATCATTAGATGAAATTATGGCGCCTAAACAGGCATTACGTGGCTCATTAGTGGTTATCGGCGCCCGGCCTAAAATGGGGAAAACTGCTTTTTTCAACCGTGTTGCCAGCCATTTTGCCTTAAATCATCAATTGCCAACTTTGTTATTTAGTCTGGAAATGACCGACAGAGGCATTATCGAGCGAATGGTTGCGCAGGAAGGCAATGTGTCGGCAGATATTTTTTACACCGGCGCTTATGATGATAGTGATATGAGTAGGGCACTAGCCAGAGCGCAAGAGATTGCTGAATCCAATATGTATATTGATAGCACGCCCGGGGTTGATATTCACCATATCATTGCAGAGTGTCGAAAAATAAAACGAGCAAAAGGACAAATTGGCCTCATTGGGGTTGATTATTTGACGCTAATCAAAGCAGGTAAAGCCGAACGGCGAGATATTGCTTATGGTGATATCACTACTGAATTAAAAAATTTAGCCAAAGAGATGGATTGCGTCGTTTTGCTGCTGACGCAACTGAATCGCAAATTAGAAGAGCGAGCGGATAAAAGACCTTATCCAGCCGATAGTCGCGATACAGGCCAAATCGAGCAGGATTGTGACGTCTGGATCGGGTTATATCGGGATGTGGTATATAACCAAAATAGCGATGCGTCATTAATGGAAATAATTTTGCGACTAAATCGTGATGGTAAAACAGGTACCGCTTATGCGCAGCTGGTCAATTCCTATATTAAAAATATCGATAACAATGAAGCCAAGTGGTTACTGCAGAAAGGGAAAAGTCAGAGTGAACATTATGCGCGTAAAAGGGCAAATCATTATCAGCGAGAAACGCAAGGGTTTTGAGTGTAGTAAGTTACTTTGTCTAAAAATTAATTTTAATGTGATATTTCTATCATTTTTGTTATCAGAAATTGCACTTAATAAATTTATCCATATGATTAATAATCAATTTTTATTGATTGAGGATTGTGATGCGTAGTCGTTTTAAAGGATTTTATGATCTGACCACTAAAGAAGAAAAAGCAATATTTAATAGTAAAGATACAATTTTTGTATTCGATACTAATTGCTTTTTCAATCTATATAGGTGTGAAGAAGATAGCAGACAAGTTTTTATTAATGTTTTGGAAAAAATCGAAGATCGATTATGGTTTCCCTTTCAAGTATGTTTAGAATATCAAAGAAATAGACTATCAACGATCCAAAGTTCGTTAAATGAGTTAAAAAGTATAGACGCTGATTTTAGAAATATTGTAGACCAGTTGAATAAATTATGTAGTGATAAAGGAAATATTAAGAAAAAATATCAGAATTTACATGGTGAATTATGTAAGTTACGCAATGGTGTAAAAAATGATTTAGAAGATTTTATCACTAAAAATATCGAACCAAGAATAAGTGAAAATGACTATATATCTAATACTGATGAAATTAGGAATTGGATTGATGAAATTTCCAAAGATAAAATAGGCGAACAATTAACGCAGAAAGAAGTAGATGAAATAAACACTGAAGGTGAAAAACGTTATAAAAATAAAATAGGTCCTGGATGGGGAGATGAGAAAAAAGAAAAAGAGCATTGTTTTAACGGAATTTATTATAAAGGTAAGTTTGGTGATTTGTATTTATGGAAGGAGTTATTAAAAAAAGTATCTAATAAAAAGATTAAAAATGTAATTTTCATAACGAATGATGCAAAAGATGATTGGTGGTATAAGCTTGAAAAAATAATAGAACCTTTAGGTTCTTTAGAAATATTAAAAACAGAAATAACTAGCAATGGGGCTGATACATTTAAAATGTATACCCAGTCATCATTCCTTCTTGCCGCGAAGAATTTTATAAAAGACGCTGAAATTAGTGATTCGTCTATTACAGAATTTGAATATTTAAATGATAATACAAACGATTATACATCATTAGTAAAATCAATATATGATCAATTAGATGAATGTGAATATCCATTCACAGAATTTTTAGAAGCTAATCCTAGTTTACTTAGCTATATATTTGAACGTGATCATTTCAAAAGATCTTTTATTAGTAAAAATAATAATTCTGATTGGAAAGCAATTCTTGAATTCATTAATAATGATTCATCTTATTGTCTAGATGAGTCTACTAAAGTTAAAAATTTAAATTATTATAATGTTAGTTCGCGTTATAGATTAAAAATTCTTAGGACAGAAATAAATATAATACATAAGAAAATTAAAGAATTACGTGATAGTAATATAAGTGAGAATGATTGCCAAATTGAAGATTTAATAATTAAATTAGAACATAAAATTAATGAATTAAAACAATTGGAAAAATTGCTTGAATAAGGTATATCTTAATCTATAGCATATGTATAATATACTCAATTGGCCTGAACACCCAATAACCTAAACACTTGCTGTGTCAACTAAGAGAAAAGTATGACACAGCATAACTTTATCAAAATTTAAACGACACTCTGGTCGCAGCAGATCCGGCGACTAAAGATTACCTCCATTACAAAATCAAATGTGGTGATGTGCTTTATGCTGATGTTAAAAAGGCACGCAATCCACGCTTCCACCGTAAATACTTTGCACTCCTCAATCTGGGTTATCACTATTGGCAACCGACGGGCGGGACTATATCGCCGACGGAAAAACAGCTTATTAATGGTTATGTAAAGTTTCTTGCTTATTACACCGAGCATGCTGATGCACTGCAGTCTGCAGCAGATGTCTATCTTGCCGAAATAGCGCATAAGCGCGCTGGTAATATTTCTATCACTAAATCCTTTGATGCCTTTCGCTATTGGGTTGTTGAACAAGCCGGCCATTATCAAACTTATCAAATGCCTGACGGAAGCTTAAGACGGGTCGCTAAATCAATCAGCTTTGCCAAAATGGACGAACTTGAATTTGGCGAACTGTATAAATCTACCCTCGATGTGCTATGGAACTTTATCTTACACCGCAATTTTCCAAACCAACAAGCGGCTGAAAATGCCGCTGCCCAATTGTTAAATTTTACTTAAAGAGGCAAGACCAATGACTAAAGCAAAAAACAAAGATGAACAGCAGTGGCTGGCAGATGTCGCCCAGTTAGGCTGTATTTGTTGTCGTAATATGGGCTGTGGTGCAAGCTTAGCGGAAATTCATCATGTTCGTACAGGACAGGGAATGGGGCAACGGGCTAGCCACAAGGAAGTGTTAGGTTTATGTCCACCTCACCATCGAGCCAGTTATCCTACTGGTTTTCATGCGGCACCGAAAAGCTGGCAACGGATTCACGGTACCGAAACCGAGTTATTAAAGCAGACTGAGCGAGAAGTGATGGAGCTGCGCGCATGGCGAGTATGAAACCTGTTTCTGATGGCTTGTGTCTCACGCAGGATCAGGATCTTTGGCTACAACATTGGCTATCAAAATTTGGTGCCTGGGTATATAGCGGGCGGTTAGAGAAAAGACAAAGTAGCATTATCGCTCAATTAATGTTGACAGTGGAGCGACGGGATGAACCATGGCGCGAAATGTGTAGTGACGATGACGGACTATTGATAGCAAAAGTGGTTGATAATATATATCAGCTGGATCGGATCGCTTTTTCGTTATTACTCTGTCGTTATGTGTTTAATCGTTCTGATCGGGCGATTGCACGCTATTATCATAGCCTGGTAAAACCTCGTGTAATGATACGGCGTAATCGAACTCAGGAATACCGCAAACCTTCAATGTCAACTTGTCGTCGGGAAGTTAATGAAATTCTCAGTGCGGCAGAATATCTTATTTATCCAATACTTAAAAATGCGTTTAAAAAGCGTGAAAATGAGTCGAAAACAAGAAAAAATGACAAGAACTTGTTGACATCGTTGATCCAATGAGCCACTATTCTAATATAAGTTGCCGTTTTTATAACAGTGACCAACTGACCCAGCCGCCGCGCTGGGTTTTTTGTTTCTACAGAACTTGCTATTCACTTTGGACAGAGTTACATGTGTGTATACGCACAATAACTGACTAAAGGTTTAAAATAGCATGTTAAAACAAACTGATATGACTGCACAGGCCGCATGCGTTTTAGCGGCATTGCCAGTCAATAAATGGTTAACCGTACCGGTAAGCGCAGAAATAACGGGGTTACCTGAACCCCGCTGTCAATTGCTATTAACGCAATTCAGTCTGGCCGGCCTGATAACAGGCCGGGATAACTACACATTATTTAAACGACTTTAAGCTGTGAAATGGGCGGCTGGTGGGTGTTGGTAGCACCTTACCAACCATTTGCCCGTTAAAAAGATCACGGACAAACCAAGGCCCACTGCTTGTGTGCACAAAGCAAGTTAAGCCTAGCAAAAAAGGTTTTCTTGATCTATGAAAAAAACAGTGAATTTAAATAGCGTTAATTTAATTAACGATGACTCACTTAGCTATATCAAAACACTGCCTGATAATTACATTGATTTAATTGCTACTGATCCACCTTATTTTCAGGTTAAAAACTGTGCCTGGGATAACCAGTGGGAAAATGTAACGGCATATTTGCTATGGCTTGATGCGATGCTAGTTGAATTCAAACGGGTACTAAAACCCAATGGGAGTTTATATATATTTTGTAGTTCAAAGTTGGCGGCGGATACTGAATTATTAGTGCGCGACCGATTTAATGTACTTAATCATATCGTCTGGGCAAAGCCGTCAGGTATTTGGCGCAGGCAGAATAAAGCAAGCTTGCGCAGCTACTTTCCTGCGACTGAGCGAATAATTTTTGCTGAACATTACCATGGGCCATTTGAAGGTAAAACTAATGAATATCTTAAGCAATGCCGTGAATTAAAAATTAACGTATTTAAACCCTTAATAGACTATTTCAGACAAGCGAAGGTAATATTAAATATAGCGGCAATGGAGATTAATCAGGTAACCGGTAAGAAAATGACTAACCATTGGTTTGGTTATAGTCAGTGGCAATTACCGACTGAACAGGATTATCAAAAGCTGCAGCTTTTATTTGAAGTGGTAGCGAGAAAAAAACAACTTGATAATCCATTAGCAAGAAAATATTGCTCATTGTTAACTGAACAAGACGAATTAAAAAAACAATATCACAAACAGGCAGAACAACATCAACTGTTACGTCGTTATTTTCTGGTCACCGTCAATGTAAAATATACAGATGTATGGCACTATCCGCCGGTACAGTATTACCCGGGTAAACATCCTTGTGAAAAACCGGCGGCAATGATGGAGCACATAATCAAAAGCAGTAGTCGCGAAGGCGATTTGGTTGCAGATTTTTTTATGGGATCAGGTGCCACCATCAAAGCTGCATTAAAACTTAATCGTAGGGCACTAGGGGTTGAATTGGAAAAAGAGCGATTTGAGCAGACGAAATATGAAATAACCCAATTATAAAATCATATTGATATCCTATCGCCTATTTGAACAGGGAGAGGGATTGTTATTTCCCAGAATGGAAAGTAACCATCATATAACATTTCGGTTTCTTCTTGCCAATAGAGATCAAGTCGATGTGACAGTTCGAGAGGTGTACAATTTAGGCTAAGTAGATTCATATCACCGCGATGAAAACTATCTGTATCAATTTTATAAATGGGTGAATTAGTTGGATATTGAAATTTGCCACAGAGCCATAAGGCATCTTCTTTGGTTTCACAAGCAAACACCGATTGAAAGCGAGATGGTTTTTCAGGATATTTTGATTTTCTTCGTTCCTCTAACATTATTTCGATAATAGCACTCATGTTTCTATCTGATTGCCAAAGATTAAGCTTCGGATCAAGAAGATAATTACAACCATGTCGGGATATCCCTAATTCATATAAATCAGATAAATATGTTAATTCTGGAGTGTTAGGTATAATAGATGTTAAAATAATTGTTAACTCACTGGATAAACTGTTTGCTCGATCAAGAGTAAAAAAAGTACTCACCATTGTTCCTTCTTTTTAAATTGTGATATTTGACAATAAGATAATATCAAAGAAGGATAAACATCACGCCATATTTATATCAAAACAATAATGCATTAATGTGAGCAATCTTCATATTTATTATTAGCTTAATGCAAATTCTTTTTAATTAATCACACAAATTTATGGATACACTCCTTAGGGGTGGATATGCGCATGCCTGAAAAATACTCCAGTCCTATAGCCTATCTGTGGGGCATCTTGATCACTATTTTAAGTTTTTTCACTTTAGAGCAGTGGGTGGCTATTGTCGGTATTGTCTGCACGATAGGCACTTTTTTGGTTAATTGGTACTACAAGCGTAAGGAATATAAATTGAAGGAATATCATTATTATGAAGATACCTAAAAAGATTGTAGTGGCGGCGGGTGGTGGAGTGATGTTACTTGCTTCCACCATGATAATGCATTTTGAAGGGCTAGAGTTAGCGCCTTATTTTGATGGCGGTGGAGTGCTTTCAGTATGCTATGGTCATACGGGAAAGGATATTGAGCGTAAGCAAACGTACACCAAAGCAGAATGTGAACAGTGGCTTAACAATGATCTGCAGACGGTTAAGAAACAGGTCGACCCGTTAATACAGATCAAAATCAATACGCTGACCCAGGCCGCTATTTACTCTTTTGTTTATAACGTTGGCATTGGCAATTTCCAGCGTTCCACACTGCTCAAGAAGCTCAATGCCGGTGATCAAAATGGCGCCTGTGAAGCGATGAAACAGTGGGTTTATGTCGGTAAGGAAAAATGGCAGGGACTGATGACGCGTCGTGAAATTGAGTCAGCCATATGTGCAGGCAATATATGAAATTAAATAGCTTGCCATTTTTTATCGCCATATTGGCTTCTACGTCGCTTGTAATTTTATATAACTATTATGCCCAACTTAAGTATCAATATAATCAGCTGGTGGCTGAATTAGACAAAGAGACAGAACTCAAAAACACATATTTAAAAGAAGCTAAATTACTGTATCAACTGGATACCAAACGGACACAGGAACTTAATCATGCTAAAGCTGAAATTACCAGGCTTACTGACGATCTGCATAATGGCACTAAGCGGTTGTATGTCAAAGCGGTGTGTGCAAAGTCCGACAATATTACCGCCTCCTCCGGCCTGGATGATGCAAGACCCGCCCAATTGGCGCCTGACGCTCGGCGAAATTATCTCCGTCTTAGACGTCAGCTCGAAACCTTAGAAGCACAGTATTTGGGATTAAGGGAGAGAGTCAGTGAGATTTATAAGCAACAGAGCAAGTAATTGTCTAAGTGAAGTAAAGGCAGAAGTCATTTTGAGATTAACCTCTTCAAATTAAGAAGAGGTATGAAATTTGGTTTCTTTTGTATTCTACTTGTTATTGTAATCTTTGTTTAATTCTGGAGTTAATATTTTGAGAGGTTTTGAAACTAGAATAAGCTCTCCGTCTTGACTTAAGCAAACATCTCTCCCAAATTCATCGACCCCGCAAAACGATTTGAACTGATTGTTAATTGGGTTGTCATTAGCCAATGACAAGTAACTAAACCCCAAAAGCGATACAATTGTTAATGTTTTGAATAATGATTTCATAATTGATCCTCTGGAAATAAATAATAATCATTATCAGTATTCATGCTTATTATTAACAACTCAACAACATTAATGTAAATGCAACAAAATCTCACAAATAAAATTTTTTTAATTTTTTATATAAGTTTTTACACTAATTGGACTTATACGTTATCAATAAATATCAATGTGGATGATGTAAGACCTAATTGCACCTGACGCTCGGCGAAATTATCTCCGTCTCCGACGTCAACTCGAAACCTTAGAGGCGCAGTATTTGGGTTTGAGGGAGAGAGTGAGTGAGATTTATAAGCAACAGATCAAGTAATTGTCTAAGTGAAGTAAAGTCAGAAGTCATTTTGAGATTAACCTCTTCAGATTAAGAAGAGGTATGAAATTTGGTTTCTTTTGTTTTCTACTTGTTATTGTGATTTTTGTATGGATTCTGGAATTGATTTTGGCATAGATTTTGGAACTGGAACAAACTGTCCATTTTGATTTAAGCAAACATCTTTCCCAAATTGATCCGTCCCGCAAAGCAATTTCCACTGACTATTAATTGGGTTGTCATTAGCCAATGAGAAGTAACTAAATCCCAAAAGCGATACAAGTGTTAATATTTTGAATAATAATGTCATAATTAATCCTCCGGAAATAAATAATAATCATTATCAGTATTCATGCTTATTATTAACAACTCAACAACATTAATGTAAATGCAACAAAATCTCACAAATAAAATTTTTTTAATTTTTTATATAAGTTTTTACACTAATTGGACTTATACGTTATCAATAAATATCAATGTGGATGATGTAAGACCTAATTGCACCTGACGCTGAGCGAAATTATCTCCGTCTCAGACGTCAGCTCGAAACCTTACAAGCGCAGTATTTGGGGCTTTAGGAAAGGGTTAAAGAGATTTATAAGTAAAAATAGTAAAAGACATAAATTTCTTAAGAATAATTTTTTACAAATAAATCAAAAGATAGAAATCTATTGGTTAGATCTGTTAGGCACTGAATCCCTATCTGGAACAATCTTGCAACCATTCAAATCTTGCTGTTTGCAAAATCTGTCTCCATTGGGAACGTTCCAGCATACCTTAGGGCATCCTGCATCGTCAAAGTCAGACGTGGTATCTAATTCTCCTCCCATAAAATCAGTCTGTTTTGCATAAGAAATAGCAGTAATACTAAAACCAAATAAAAATGCAATAGGTAATATTTTAAAGTAGTTTTTCATAAGTTCTCCTTATTATTGATAAAACAAAAGCTATTAAAAGTTAGTTACATTTAACAATTTTGCAACAAAAAATAAATTAATGAGTATTTCCGATAGCGGAATACCGATGTCGTTCAATTTCGTTGCGCAATGCACGCACAATCAATAAATTAAAACAAATAAGGTAAAAATATGGCACTCACAGACAAACAAGCCGCATTTTGTCGCGAGTACCTCATCGATCTTAATGGCACACAAGCTGCTATCAGAGCTGGTTACAGTGAAAAAACAGCCAAAGATATTGCCGCTGAGAACCTAGCAAAACCCAACATTCAAAATCGAATTCAGCAATTAATAAATAGCCGCAATGAACGTCTGGATGTTGATGCGGACTATGTTCTGAAACGTCTTGTTAGTATTGATCAAATGGACATTCTCGATATTTTGACGGATGAAGGTGATTTAAAACCTGTCAAAGCGTGGCCAAAAGTCTGGCGCACTAGCTTAAATGGTTTAGATATTATGGCCATTTCATCGGCGGAAGATACAACTGAGGCGCTACTAAAGAAAATTAAGTGGCCAGACAAAATTAAAAACCTTGAGTTACTTGGTAAGCATATCTCAGTCATGGCATTTAAAGAGCAGATTACGCAAAAAATAGAAGCGACCTGTAACATTATGCCAGTTCCTGCCTGTGACAGTGTCGATGATTGGGAAAAAGTCGCTCAGCAACAACAAAGTGAGGCACTAAGTGGATGAATTACAAGGTAGTGTGGAAACCTTTGCCGGGCTCTCAATCGTTATCGCTAAGTTGTCCTTGCAATGAAATACTGTATGAAGGCACTCGCGGCCCAGGTAAAACCGCTGCCCAGTTAGCGCGATTCAGGCGTAATGTTGGTATCGGTTACGGTACATTCTGGCGAGGTATTATATTCGATACTGAATACAAAAACCTGGCCGATATCATTACTCAGTCAAAGCGTATCTATCGCCTGTTTAAAGATGGTGCACGGTTTCTGGCCTCAGCTTCAGAATTAAGATGGGTATGGCCAACAGGTGAGGAGTTACTTTTTCGCTTTGGCAAAGAAGCCGATGACTATTGGGATTACCATGGGCAAGAATTCCCCTTATTCCCGTAGCAGGTCAAAAAGCGGCTGAAATTGTAACTTTCACTTTTAATCATAAAGCGATGAGTGAACTGGAAGCAATGCGCGAGATGCCGATTGAAGAGTTTTATTGCCAGATTATTGCTGACTGGGCGATAGAACAGCCCTATAACGCCGACAATCTAAAATTACTGTTTGATATTATCCCGCGGCGGCCAGTGCGATCACGACCACCTATTATCAGGAATTATTAGGACAACGGGAAAAAAACTAATCGCGGTCGTTGAGGCCATGTATGGTGGCATGACCGTGACCGAAATCTGCAATTTTGAAACCGCATTCGGCTTTACCCCGGAAAGTTGTGATATTGAAGTTTGGCCAGATGTCTGGCCTGCCTATCTCACCTTTAATGCCATGCGTACCCAATGGCGAACAGGCATCAATGGCCCAACAGGTTTAGATTATGGCGTTCTGTCACAGGTTATTGATTTATTAAACCTGACTAGCGATAAAACGACTTTGTTTAATGATATACGGGTGATGGAGGCGAGGGCTTTAGTGATGATGTATCGGTGAGGTTGTAATTTCAAAATATAATCGTTTTTGAAAGATTATACTTTTGGGAAAGTGATCACATATGCTTATGTTTTTAGTGTTTAGAATTCTGTTTTGTAAATATACAATCAGAGGTAATATTAATGCATTATGCTCAAATCACCGAAGAGTTAAAAAAAGTTTCTTTTGATTTTTTTTACTGGTTTTCCAGGTTTGAATATCTTATCAAAGCTCAGAGATTACTTAAAAGTGAAAAAATTGGTGATATAGCTGAGCCAGATTGGGATAAATTTGTAAATAAATATAAGGATAAATATCATATTACTGATGAGGCTAATAAATTAATTAATTTACATCCTAAAAAACAAGTTGTTTCTCGTGGTGATGAGTTTGCTTGGAAACCAACAGGAATCGTTCACTGCAATAATGATTTATGTAAAGTTGTAGCTATGTTAAGAACGTTAAGAAATAATTTATTTCATGGTGGTAAACATGGTGATAGAGAGGTTGATGATATAGAAAGGAATAAACAACTTCTTAAATTGGGAAAAATAATTTTAGATGATCTAGCCGATAGATTTGATATTAGTGGTGATTACGAAAGAGTGTATTAAATGCGTTGTATTTTACCATAGGATCTACGATTAATCGATAACCTAAATTTTATTGATAAGCCCCATCTGGGGGCTTATTTATACTTTTTTCTATAGCTAATGACTGGTAAGTAACAGATACAGTAAGCCAGGAAGGCTTACTGTCATCGATTGGAAGAAAATTAAATATTCACATACTAAAAATTATTGTTTTATAAAAAATAATGGCACAATTGGTGTTGTGATTTTGGTTTAAAAGATTTACTATTTTTGTATGAATAAAATGAGTTTTTAGCTAATAAAGGTACGTATAGGATAGGAGGCTAAAAATGAGATTACATTGTATGATTTATCCTCAAGGTAATGTATATGTGGCTGCTTGCCTTGATTTGTCGTTAGCAGCACAGGCTGATTCTCTGGATGAAGCAAGAAAAAAACTTGAAGAACAAATTGATAGTTATCTTTTAGAAGCGCATTCTGAGCTTGAATATACCGAAGAACTACTAAAAAGAAAAGCACCATTATCTATGTGGTTAAGATATATAAGTATTTATATGAAGTGTATATTTAATCGGATTATTACAGGAAAAGGTGATAGTTTTATTATATTTAAGGCGGAAAGTAAGCCAGCATAATAATAAAATAGAATGGCTAAATATGGTTTTTTATAAATTAACACCACTGAAATATAAAGAAGTTGTAACAGCTTTAAAAATTTTAGGTTTTGAGTTAAAACCCAAAAAGGCAACATCACATGAGCAATGGATAAAGAAAGAAACGGAATATAAATGGGTTGTTACAGTTGATAAGCATCATGCGCCATTTTCAAAAGATTTAATAAAATCGATGGCAAAGCAGGCTGGGATGAAACCTAGAAAATTCCATTCATTATGCAAGGGAAACATTGAACATAAAGATGTTCTTAATGATGATTTGTCTAGCGAATAAGAGAAAATTTAATTTGAAATCAATTATCATTAAAAGTTAACTACTAAGCCACCCAGCGTGGCTTTTTGTATTTTAAACTGATTAAAATAAAATTATAAATAACCCGTTGCTTAGGCGGGTTTTTTCTGCCCAAAGGAAAGCGCAATGACTGATATCGCGACCATTTCATTAAAAGTGAACACCGCTGATCTGGAAAGAGGTCAACAGAAATTAAAGTCTTTTCAGCAAACGGCAGAAAACGTTGATAGGGCGTCGTCAAATCTGGGCAGCGGATTACAAAAAGTCAGTCTGGCGTCACTGAGAAATGGGCAAACCTTTAAAGCGCAAAAAAATGAACTTAATGACCTACTGAATAAAATTAATCCTACCAATAAAGCCTTTGCTGAACTGGATAAGATCAGCAGTAAATTGGCCGCTTCCCATAAAAAAGGCTTACTGTCACTTGACCAGTATATCGATTACAACACTATACTGGAGCAATCGAGAGATAAATTAACCAAAATGAGTATGGCGTTAACGGCGGAAGGTAAAGCGTTACTGGCTCAAGAAGCGACATCAAAGCGGGCAAAGGTCGCGGCGGATAGTTTTCTGGTATCACTGAAACAGCAGTCAGAGACGGTAGGTAAAACCCGAACGGAAATGCTGGAACTGCAAGCGGCCCAAATGGGCGTTTCGCAACAGGCAGCGCCGATGATTGCCAGGTTAAAACAACAAGAAAAAGCGTTTATGAGCGGTGCTCTGACAGTGGGGCAGTATCGCTACGCCATGCGCATGTTACCTATGCAAATGACAGATGTCGTGACTTCATTGGCTTCTGGCATGCCGGCCTGGATGGTATTGGTGCAACAGGGTGGACAGATTAAAGACTCGTTTGGTGGTGTAAGTAATGCCTTAAAAGCGATGGGTTCAATATTAACGCCAACCCGTTTGTTAATGGGTGGATTGGCTGGCTCTACAGTGGCCGCTGCTATTGCCGCCT
>JACXIX010000120.1:0-85376 GCA_014737535.1 Bombus cullumanus | reverse complement strand
ATGATCAAACTCTTCAATTAAAAGTTTGATGCTCAAAGAATGTTTTACTGGCCGTAACGCTTCTTTTTGCCACTTTGTCGACGTTTTAACGCCTTCGCTGTGGCCCAAAATCACGTTACTGCTTATTAGTTCATATATGAATTAACTGTTTTGTCACTCTTCAAGACTTAATCTTCAAATAGTTTTTGATGATGTCTTGTGAGTGCCCACACAGATTGTCTGATTAATTGTTAAAGAGCGTGCGACCCAGGTCGCGAGGTGGCGTATATTACGCTTTTCACCTTAATTCTCGTTATACTTTTATTCACTCGTTGATGAATAAGTCGCGATAACAGGAAGGGCATTATAGGGGGTTTTCTGAAACTAACAACTATTATTTGCATTTTTTCTGTTTAAGTGCTCATTTATTGTGCTAGCTTTAAGTTGATAGCATCAAAGCTAGTTGTTGATCACTTAAGCTAATAATGTTTTTTAATCAAGGTTATTGAATAGCTATAATAGATTGAAGAGGCAAATATTGCCTCTTCAAATAGGATTAACAATTTAATTTTATTTATTGCTTAGCAACAATAACACCTTTTTTAATATCTAAAGTTACTTGTTTGCCGGGCACTAACTTGCCTGATAACATCTGTTCAGCCAATGGATTTTCTATCTCTTGTTGGATCGCACGTTTCAAAGGACGTGCACCAAATACCGGGTCAAAGCCCGCTTCACCCAATTTTTCTAACGCTGCTGGCGTTATTTTTACTTTATAGCCTTGCTCTTCCATACGTTTATATAAGCGAGATAGTTGGATCTGTGCAATGTCTGTAATTTGCTCTTTATTAAGTGGATGAAATACCACAACTTCATCAATACGGTTAATAAATTCAGGTCGGAAACTACGGCTAACAACTTCCATGACAATCTCTTTCATTTCGTTGTAGCCCAGACTCCCAAAACGCTCTTGGATCAAATCAGAACCTAAGTTTGATGTCATAATGACAACCGTATTACGAAAATCGACGGTTCTTCCCTGCCCATCAGTCAAGCGTCCATCATCCAAAACTTGCAATAAAATATTGAAAACATCGGGATGCGCTTTTTCAATTTCATCAAGCAAAATAACAGAATAGGGGCGGCGTCGGATGGCCTCGGTTAAATAACCACCTTCTTCATATCCTACATAACCTGGAGGTGCACCAACAAGTCTGGACACAGTATGTTTTTCCATAAATTCGGACATATCAATGCGCACCATCGCATCATCACTATCAAATAAAAAATTTGCCAGTGCCTTACATAGCTCAGTTTTACCCACACCAGTAGGACCTAAAAATAAGAATGAACCAATAGGTCGATTTGGATCTGATAAACCAGCACGACTACGCCGAATGGCATTAGATACTGCGTCAACAGCTTCATTCTGACCAATGACACGCTTATGCAGATCCTGTTCCATATGAAGCAACTTTTCACGTTCACTTTCTAACATTCTGGAAACAGGAATGCCTGTCCAGCGAGCTAATATTTCAGCAATCTCAGCATCAGTCACTTTATTACGCAATAACTTCATGGTGTTGCTTTCTGCTTTAGTGGCAGCTGCAAGTTGTTTTTCTAATTCAGGAATTTTACCATATTGCAATTCTGACATTTTAGCTAAATCACCACTGCGCCGAGCCTGCTCCAAACTTATACGTGCGTTTTCTAACTCTGCTTTTATATGCTGTGTCCCGGTAAGCTCTGCTTTTTCTGCTTTCCACTCTTCTTCTAGCTCTGAATATTCTCGTTCTTTTTCTGTCAGTTCTTCTTCTAACATTTTAAGCCGCTTTTTACTGGCTTCATCAGATTCTTTTTTTAGTGCTTGTTGTTCAAGTTTTAATTGTATAACCCGGCGTTCTAAGCGATCAAGGGCTTCCGGTTTAGAGTCCATCTGCATCCGTAAGCTAGCACCTGCTTCATCAATTAAATCTATGGCTTTATCAGGTAGCATACGATCCGAAATATAACGATTTGATAAACTGGCAGCAGCAACAATAGCAGGGTCAGTTATCTGTACATGATGATGCAGTTCATAACGTTCTTTTAGTCCCCTTAATATTGCTATGGTGTCCTCAACAGTAGGTTCAGCAACATAAACTTTTTGGAAACGACGCTCTAATGCTGCATCCTTTTCAATATACTGACGATATTCATCAAGTGTGGTTGCACCGACGCAATGTAATTCTCCTCGTGCTAGTGCTGGTTTTAACATATTACCGGCGTCCATCGCACCTTCAGCTTTACCCGCACCAACCATAGTGTGCAACTCATCGATAAACAGAATCACATTTCCTTCTTGCTTGGCCAGATCATTCAAAACCGCCTTTAAGCGCTCTTCAAATTCGCCGCGATATTTTGCGCCAGCCAGCAAAGCACCCATATCTAAGGAGAGAACACGTTTATTTTTTAATCCTTCGGGGACTTCACCATTAACAATGCGTTGAGCGAGACCTTCGACAATCGCGGTTTTACCAACTCCTGGTTCACCAATTAAAACCGGATTGTTTTTTGTTCGGCGCTGAAGAACTTGGATTGTTCGGCGGATCTCTTCATCACGTCCAATAACAGGATCGAGTTTGCCTTGTTCAGCTCTTTCAGTTAAATCAATTGTGTATTTTTTTAGTGCTTGACGCTGCTCTTCAGCACTTTGATCATTAACATTTTCACCACCACGCATTTGTTCTATCGCCTTTTCTATATTTGCTTTATTGGCTCCCATCGTTTTAAGGGTATCTGCCAGGGAGGTTTTGGCATCAAAAATTGCCAGAAGAAATAACTCTGAGGAAATAAACGTATCACCGCGCTGTTGTGCTAACTTATCACACAAATTTAAGTGCCGAATAAGATCATTTGAGGGTTGGATATCACCCGCAGTGCCGTGCACTTGCGGTAAGGTATTAAGAATATCGTTTAATTTGTTACTTAATTGACTGACATTAACCCCTATAGATGTCAATAAAGGGCGTAAAGTGCCACCTTCTTGATCTAACAAGGCAACGAGTAAATGTACTGGTTCAATAAATTGATTATCTTGTCCAATTGCTAACGATTGAGCATCAGCTAGTGCTTGTTGGAATTTGTTGGTAAGACGATCCAAACGCATAATACCTCCAAAATACAATTGCAATCATTTATGCAGATTAAATGAGGTTTTATTTCACATTATTCAAGTTACTTACGATAAAAATCAACTGTTGATGTAAAAATAATAACTAATATTGTTAAAGATTTATTTTAACCAGATTAATGATGCCATTCGTCCCGTTACACCATCACGACGATAAGAAAAAAAACGCGTTGGCTCACTCATAGTACAATAGGTTCCTCCATAAATATGCTGGACGCCCATTGCGTTCAATTTTATACGCGCTAGCAAGTAGAGATCAGCGAGATACTTACCCTGTGCAAAAGCTTTAAAGCCTTGCGCTAATTCTGCATTATGTTCAATAAAAGCACTTCTCACTTCACTACCTACTTCAAATTTTTCCGCGCCAATTGCTGGCCCGAGCCAGGCCATAATAGAGTAAGCCGGTGATTTAAATTGTTTTATCGCTTTTTCCAGGATCCCATCACATAAACCTCGCCAGCCAGCATGTACGGCAGCAATTTCCGTGCCTTGTTCGTTACAGAGTAAAACAGGCAAACAGTCTGCTGTCATCACAACACACACCTGTCCTTGTTCACAACTGTAAGCAGCATCCGCTGACAAATTACCCTTTTTTTCTTTAGCCAAATCGATAATACGCGTGCCATGTACCTGAGTAAGCCAACAAGGCTGGGTTGGTAGTTGTGCAATTTTCATTAAGATATTGCGGTTTTGTGTCACTAATCGCGGTTGATCACCAACATGTAGCCCTAAATTGAGGCTGTCATAAGGTGGCAAACTATTACCACCAATGCGTGTTGTGCTACAAGCCATGACTGTTTCAGGTTGTGGCCAGTTCGGATATATTAAGCTATCCATTTACCAATCCATCTCATCTCTATGCATCACTGCATCTGCTTTGAGTATATTAATTAGTATAACCATATCTGCAGGAATATCTGCGTGCCACTCCATTTCAATACCAGTAAGAGGGTGATATAAACGTAACATTGTGGCATGGAGCGCCTGACGATTAAAATTGTTCATAATTTGCCGAAACTCTTCCGAGACACCCTTTAAGGGGCGTGGGCGACCACCATATACCGGATCGCCAACTAAAGGATGATTAATATGCGCCATGTGAACGCGAATTTGATGCGTTCTACCTGATTCTAACCGCAATCTAAGTCTGGTATGAGCGCGAAAATGCTCCATTACCCGATAATGGGTAATTGCAGGTTTGCCCATTGGGTGAATAGCCATATGTGTTCGTTTAGTTGGGTGACGAGCAATCGGCTCATCTACCGTTCCCCCAGCGGTCATACGACCATTTACTACCGCTTCATATTCACGGGTAATTTCTCTTCGCTGCAAAGCTTCTACCAAATGAGTCTGAGCAGGTATCGTTTTTGCAATAACCATTAACCCGGTAGTATCTTTATCCAGCCGATGAACAATCCCTGCTCGTGGAACATTAATAATCTCAGGATAACGATACAAAAGAGCATTTAGCACCGTTCCATCTGAATTGCCAGCACCGGGATGAACCACCAAATCACGAGGTTTATTTATAACCAGAATTTCGTCATCTTCATAAATAATATTTAATGGAATATTTTGTGGCTGCCAACGCATATCTTCTTCAATCAGTACATCAATGGCAATTTGTTCACTGCCAAATACTTTTTCTTTCGGCCTATTTATGATTTTGCCATTTACCAGCACTCTATTATCTAAAATCCACTCTTTTATTCGTGAGCGAGAATAATCAGGAAATAATTCAGCTAGAGCTTGGTCTAAACGTTGGCCAAGTTGCGATTCTAGAATTTGCGCCTGAAGTTGTAATTGTTGAGCCATAAAATTATCTACAGTAAAGTTTACATTTTGACGGCAGTGCCGTTTTAATTAAAATATGTGCTATTGTAACTCATATTTCGTTAGGGGGCTTTATGGAGATCGCCCCAAACACATTCAGAGGAAACAACCACGTGATTATACGTATAAAATATCTGCTGGCAGCAGCCACATTGAGTTTATTTGTTACCGGATGCTCCAGCAATAAGGATGCTATACCAGAAAGCTCTCCCACTGATATCTATACCAGCAGCCAAGAGAAACTACAAAGCGGTAATTATAAAGGGGCAATCAAATTATTAGAAACTCTCGATAATCGTTATCCATTTGGCCCTTATGCCCAACAAGCGCAACTGGATATGATTTATGCCTACTATAAATCAGCTGAGCTACCATTAGCGATAGCAACTATTGACCGTTTTATTCGCCTTAATCCAACACATCCTAATATTGACTATGTTTTGTATATGCGTGGTCTTACAGCACAAGCGTTAGACGATAGTGCACTACAAGATTTTTTTGGTATTGATCGTTCAGATCGCGATCCTCAACATGCGCTCGTGGCTTTTAGAGACTTTAGCCAACTGGTTCGTTTTTATCCAAATAGCCTTTATGCAACAAATGCTAGCAAACGTTTAGTTTTTCTAAAAGAACGTTTAGCAAAATATGAGCTGGCTATTATTAAATATTATAATAAACGTGGCGCTTATGTTGCTGTTATTAATCGCACTGAACAAATGCTAAAAAATTATCCCGATACCCAGTCAACACGCAATGCACTAAAATATATGGAGATAGCCTACGATAAGTTAGGCTTAACCCAGGAAAAAAATAAGGTTGCACAATTAATCGCCGCTAACTCAGCCTAAGGGAATAATAATCACTAATATTTATTGATTAAAAACAGCAAAGCTATTTTGCTGTTTTTAATGTTAATCAACAAAAAAATAGTTTTAGCCAGATACTAATTTTTTAAACCGATAAAATAGATCAATTCATCAATAATGCAAAAAACGAGTATCTTATGCAAGAAACAAGCATTTTTTTTGATAATACATCCACACTCCCATCATTACTTTAGTAAGAGAGCAAATAAAACCGATCGAGATCACGTTTTTTCTATTAATTATCGCTATCCTAAAAACATCCATAACTTAATGATAAGTGAGGTAGCGATATGATAGTAAGTATAACAAGTAAGTGCATAGAAATTACACCTGCTATACGTCACCATATTGAAGAACGTTTGAATAAACTTAGCAAATGGCGAGTTTCTTTAATTAATCCTCACATTGTGCTGTCAAAAGAGCCTCAAGGGTTTATTGTTGATGCCAATATTCATACACCAAATGGAAAATTATTTGCTAGTGCGAAACATAGTAATTTTTATATTGCAACCAATGAATTAATAAATAAGCTAGAAAAACAACTTAATAAACGTCAACATAAAAATGAGGCTAGACGTGCTTATCCAATAGCAAAAGAGATAGATCTAGCCATTCAGCCATAAGTGTGTGCCATTTTATTTTTCTCTAAGCGTACTTATAGAAGTGCGCTTTTTATTATTTTATTTGTTTTGCTTAACATAAAAATAAGCTTCATAATTCATATTGATTAAAACAATTATTAATAACCTAGCTTAATCCTTATACTTACTGAATTTTTGTTAGCTTCTTGATAATTTTGATAAAAGCGTTTTTTTATTCGCATTCGCTACACAATAATAAAAAATAAAACAACAGAGAAAATAATTATGGACAGTATATCTAATCTATTAAACATGCAGAAAAAAATAAACGAACTTGATCATTTGTTATTAAATTTACTGGCTGAGCGACATCATTTAGCGACTCATGTCGCTCAGGCTAAATTAAAACTGCATCAACCTATTGATAATATAAATCATGAACAGCAATTACTAAATAGATTAATAACTGAGGGAAAGAAACTCGGTCTGGATGGCTTTTATATTACTCGCCTTTTTCAAATCATCAACCAAGATTGTGTGTTAACTCAGCAAGCTGTGTTTCAGCAACATTTAAATCCGGTAGCTCATGGTTCTGCCCGAATTGCTTTTTTAGGGCCCAAGGGATCCTATTCTCATCTTGCAGCACGCCACTATTCAGCGCGCCATTTTAGTCAATCTATCGAATAAAGTTGTGATAAATTCCAAGATATCTTTGCTTTAGTTGAAAGCAAACAAGCTGATTACGGTATTTTACCTTTAGAAAATTCCAGCTCAGGGGCAATTAATGACGTTTACGATTTGCTGCAAAATACCCAACTTTCAATCGTAGGTGAGATGCGTTTACCCATTAATCACTGCCTACTTGCGATAACTCAAGTACCATTGGAAAATATCGAAACGGTGTATAGCCATTCGCAACCATTTCAACAATGCAGTCAATTTCTACAACAATATCCTAATTGGAAAATTAAATATTGCGATAGTAGCTCTAGTGCCATGCAAAAAGTAGTTAAAATCAATTCAGCTAAAGTGGCTGCTTTGGGTAGCGAAATGGGCGGTTCATTATATGGTTTGACCATTCTTGAACAAAATATTGCTAATCAACCCGATAATATGACACGTTTTATTGTTATCGCGCGCAATGCTGTACAAGTTTCCGAGCAAATTCCGGCTAAAACAACATTGTTGATCGCGACTAGTCAACATGCTGGTGCTTTAGTCGATGCATTATTAGTACTGAAAGAGCATAATATTGTTATGAGTAAGTTAGAATCCCGACCAATTAATAATAAACCATGGGAAGAGATGTTTTACATTGATGTACAGGCAAACTTACGCTCATTAGATATGCAACATGCATTAGAAAAGTTAACTGCAATAACACGTTCAATAAAAATTCTCGGCTGCTACCCAGCTGATAATTTAGTACCTACTGGCCTTACTAACTAAAAAACCGGTTATATAACCGGTTTTTTAACAGTATTAATTACAGCAAATTAACGACTAATGTCATTAGCTTGTTGTAATAATGCATTACTTTCTTGCATAAACCGTTTAGCATCCTGACCAAACCATTGACTAATTCTCGCAAATTGGGAAATAAACTTTGCCTTATCTTGCTCTTTAAGCAATGCCACAGAATGACCAAAACTTTGGTAATATTTAACAATTAAATCAATGTTTTCATCAGATGCCATAATGATATCTGCATAAAGTTGTGGATCCTGAGCAAATAGACGTCCAACCATTGCTAACTCTAATCGATATATAGGCGATGAAAGAGCTAACAATTGTTGAAGATCGATTTTTTGTTCAGATAAATATTGTCCATAAGCAAAAGTAGTAAAATGACGAAGCGCCTGAATAAATCCCATACATTTATCATGTTCTGTGGCATTAATTTTATGTAATCTAGCGCCCCAAACTGTCAATTGTTCTAATAGCCATTGGTATGCTGCTGGATTTCGCCCTTCACAATAAATAATTACCTGTTTAGCAATACTATTAACATCTGAGCCGAACATTGGGTGTAAGCCAACAACAGGCCCATTATGCACTGATAACATAGCTTCAAGCGGTTGTTGCTTAATAGAAGAGATATCCATCAATAATGTATCTTTAGACAACTTGGGCAATCTATGAATAACTTCTACCGTGGAATGAATTGGGACACTAATCATGACTACAGCAGCATTAGCCAATAATTTATCGGCTGTATCCCAATCTTCTTCGTTCAAACTATAAACCTCATAGCCAGAGAGGGTAAATAATCGACTAAATAATTTTCCCATCCGACCTTCGCCACCCACAATGATAATAGGTCCTAAATCAGCATTTAATTTTTTAAAGCCTTGATTATTTTCATGCTGGTAAGATTCACGCATAATGCGGCGTAAAATATCTTCAATCAGATCAGGGGCAATACCTATTTTTTGCGCTTCTTTGCGACGCGCTTCTAACATTGAAGCCTCACGCTCTGGTACATAGATAGGTAACCCTTGCCGGCTTTTTACTTCACCCACTGCCGTCACTAATTGCTTTCTTTTTGCGAGTAATGCGAGTAATGATTTGTCGATTTCATCAATCTGTTGACGTAATTGTAATAATTCTGCTGACATCAATTTACCTTGTATTAGCTTGCCTTTTCTAGGGTCTTAATACGCTCTTTAAGTACCGAGCGAATTTTAGTATGTAATTTTCTTAATACTGCGTCTGTTGTTTCCCAACTAATACAAGCATCAGTAACAGAAACACCATATTTCATTTTAGAACGTAATTGTTCGGAAGATTGATTTCCTTCATTAATATGGCTTTCAAGCATCATACCTGTAATTGACCGATTACCAGAAGTAATTTGCTCAATAATCGATTCCACCACCAACGGTTGTCGACGAAAATCTTTTCTCGAATTACCATGGCTACAATCAATCATTAAAGAGGGTAATAAATTAGCATTGCGCATCTGTATTTCACAATTTGCAATATCTTGCGCACTATAATTTGGCTTTTCCCCTCCCCTTAAAATGATATGACCATTAGGGTTACCTTGTGTTTGTAATAAACAAACTTGACCTGATTGATTAATGCCCATAAAGCGATGCGGCATTGCTGCTGCTCTCATTGCATTAATTGCCGTAACTAAATTACCATCAGTACCATTTTTAAAACCAACCGGCATGGAGAGTCCAGAAGCCATTTCACGATGTGTTTGTGATTCAGTTGTTCTAGCGCCTATAGCGGACCAACTAAATAAATCACCTAAATATTGTGGATTATTTGGATCAAGAGCTTCTGTGGCTAATGGCAATCCCATATCCACGAGCGATAACAGTAATTTACGTGCAATATGCAGCCCTTTTTCCATATCAAAAGAACCATCCATCATCGGGTCACTAATCAAACCTTTCCAACCAGCCGTGGTGCGGGGTTTTTCAAAATAAACTCGCATAACAATATATAAACTATCAGCAAGTTCTATTGCTAACTGCTTTAATCGATGGGCATATTCCAGCGCTGCATCTACGTCATGGATAGAACATGGACCACAAATAACTAACAGCCGTGGGTCACGATGCTGAATAATATCAGCAATTATTCGGCGAGAATGGGTAATTTTTTGCTGATTATTATGATCTAATGGATAATATTTTTTAAGCTCTTTCGGTGTAATTAAAATCTTTTCATCAGAAATATTAACATTATTAAGCTCATCTTTTTGCATGATCATTTTCTTTACCTATTTAACTTTTTATCCTGCATTGCATTACACCGATTTGAGGTACAGCTATACGATAACATGAACTGTAAATATTACAATCCATTGGCGACAACATATAGTAACATTTGCTTTACTAATGAAATTAAAGCGGAAAAAAAATATATAATTGAATGAAAATAAACAAAAAAAATTATACCTACATTAAAGAAAAATATTTTTCTGTTTATAAAAAATTACACAAAAGATTTAATAAAACAATGTTTGATAATGTAATTAAGCTGAAAATAGATAATAAAAAAGCTCGCAAAAACTGCGAGCTTTAAAGATTGTTAGGATGTAGCGAAGAGCGAATTATTTAGTATTCAAGCGCTCTTTGATACGAGCAGCTTTACCCGAACGCTCTCGCAGGTAATACAATTTAGCTCTGCGAACAGCACCACAACGTTTAACTGTGATACTATCTATAACTGGTGAATGTGTCTGGAATACCCGCTCGACACCTTCACCATTAGAAATTTTACGAACCGTAAATGCTGAATGCAAACCGCGGTTACGAATAGCGATAACCACGCCCTCGAATGCCTGCAGACGTCTTTTAGAACCTTCAACCACCCATACCTTAACTTCTACGGTATCACCTGGACGAAATGAAGGAATATTTTGCTTCATTTGCTCTTGTTCAAGCTGTTTAATAATGTTGCTCATAATTACTCTCTTACCCTAGGTAAACTGATATATACAAGACAGTGTGATACAGTGTCTCAATTAATACGTTGTTGTTCTTCATATTCCTGTTGGAATTCTGCCAACAACATTCTCTGCTCGTCAGTCAGAGCTAGGCTTGTTAGAAGTTCAGGTCTTCTAAGCCAAGTTCGGCCTAGTGACTGTTTTCTTCTCCAACGCTCTATTTCTGCATGGTTGCCCGACAATAAGACACTCGGAACTTCCATACCTTCTAACACCTCAGGACGGGTATAGTGAGGACAATCAAGTAACCCAGTCATGAAAGAGTCCTCTTCCGCTGATGCATGATGACCTAATACACCAGGAATAAACCGGGAAATTGAATCGATCATTACCATTGCTGGTAATTCTCCTCCACTAAGAACATAATCACCAATTGACCATTCTTCATCAATTTCGGTTTCAATGATCCGTTCATCAATACCTTCATATCGACCACAAACTAAAATAAGCTTTTTATTTGCCGTTAATTGGCAAACTCCTTGCTGATTAAGTTTGCGCCCCTGTGGTGAAAGATAAATTACTTTAGCATCTTCACCGATCACAGATTTTGCTGCATGAATGGCATCTCTAAGAGGCTGCACCATCATCAACATACCTGGACCTCCGCCATAAGGGCGATCATCTACAGTGCGGTGCCTGTCGTGAGTATAATCTCGCGGATCCCAACACTGTATATTCAATAGGCCATTTTTTACTGCGCGACCTATCACCCCATACTCGGTTATTGCGCGAAACATTTCTGGAAACAGGCTAATAATCCCAATCCACATCTTGCGTTCCACTCATAAAACCTGCAATTGGCGTTTAAAAACCAGGATCCCAATCTACTTCAATTGTCTTAGTAGTAAGATCAACGTTTTTGATCACCTGCTCATCAAGAAACGGTATTAACCGCTCTTTAATACCGAATGCATCTTTCAGATTTGCTTTAATTACCAGCACATCATTTGAGCCTGTTTCCATTAAATCCTGAACATAACCCAAACTATAACCTTTAATAGTTATGACCTGGCAACCAATCAGATCTTTCCAATAATACTCATTACCTTCAAGTACAGGTAGTTGCGCTGAATCAACGATAATTTCGCAATTAGTCATTGAATTAGCCGCACTTCTATCATCAATATGCTTTATTTTGATGATAATATCTTGGTTATGATGTTTCCAACCTTCTAACTCCAGTCGTTGCCACTGACCAGAACGTTGAATAAACCAAGGCTGATACTCAAAAATATCTTCGGTATATTCGGTGGATGAAAAAACTCTGAGCCAACCACGAATGCCATGGGCAGAGCCTAATTTTCCTAATACAATAGGATTAACAGGGATCTTAAGGCAAACCTCTTTGCTCATCACCACCACCGTAGTAAATTAAGCTGCTTTTTTTGCTTGTTTGATCAGTGTTGAAACACGATCAGAAACTGTTGCACCTAAACCAACCCAATGCTCAACACGATCTAAATCTAAACGCAACTCTTCCGCATTACCTGATGCGATAGGGTTAAAAAAACCTATACGCTCAATAAAGCGACCATCACGTGCATTACGGCTATCTGTGACAACGATTTGATAAAATGGACGCTTCTTTGCGCCACCACGAGCTAAACGAATTGTTACCATAACATCCTCATTAGTTAACAAAACAACCAGACCCTATCGAGGAATAGAGTCTGGTTGTTATATAAAAAGCCCCAAGATTCTACTCTTTTTAAGATAAAAAGCAATCAAAAGTACGAATTGTTTATTTAATGTTGGTTGTTAAGCACCAGGGAAACCCGGTGGCATCATCCCTTTCATTCCACGCATCATCTTAGCTAATCCGCCTTTTTTCATTTTCTTCATCATACGTTGCATATCATCAAACTGCTTAAGTAGCCGATTAACATCCTGTACTTGTGTGCCAGAACCGGCTGCAATGCGCCTCTTGCGTGATCCTTTAATAATTTCGGGTTTTTGTCGTTCTTTAGTAGTCATTGAGCTAATAATTGCTTCCATTCTGACCAACATTTTATCATCCATTTGTGACTTAACCGCATCAGGAACTTGGGATATACCTGGCATTTTACTTAACATACTGGCCATACCGCCCATATTGCGCATCTGTTTAAGCTGCTCAAGAAAATCATTTAGATCAAAACTATTCCCTTTTTTAAGTTTATGAGCAAGCTTCTCCGCCTTTTCACGGTCAACTTTGCCTTCTATCTCTTCAATCAGCGATAAAACATCTCCCATACCAAGGATACGGGAGGCAATCCTGTCAGGATAAAAAGGCTCTAAGCCATCAATTTTCTCCCCTATTCCCAAAAATTTAATGGGTTTACCAGTAATATGGCGGATTGATAATGCGGCACCACCACGAGCATCACCATCAATTTTCGTTAATATAACACCGGTTAATGGCAATGTTTCATTAAAAGACTTAGCAGTATTAGCCGCATCTTGCCCAGTCATTGCATCAACAATAAATAGGGTTTCAATTGGATTAACAGCACGATGGATTGTCTGAATTTCTTCCATCATGGCTTCATCAACATGCAGACGCCCAGCGGTATCGATGATTAGCACATCATAAAATTTTAATTTTGCATGTTGTAACGCATTAATCGCAATCTCAACGGGTTTTTCGCTTGAGGTGGATGGAAAAAAATCAATTCCTACCGTTTGAGTGAGTGTTTCTAATTGCTTAATGGCAGCAGGACGATAAATATCAGCAGAAACGACTAACACTTTTTTCTTCTGTTTTTCTTTTAATATTTTACCTAATTTAGCCACAGTGGTGGTTTTACCCGCACCTTGCAAACCCGCCATAAGAATAACAGCCGGAGGTTGTATGGCTAAATTTAAAGCGCTATTCTCCTCACCCATTGCTTTGGTGAGCTCATTTTGCACAATTTTAACAAATTCTTGCCCTGGTGTTAGACTTTTATTGACATCTTGACCTACTGCACTTTCTTTTACCGATTGAATAAATTCGCGTACGACTGGCAAAGCAACATCCGCTTCTAATAGCGCCATGCGAACTTCACGTAAGGTTTCTTTAATATTGTCTTCAGTCAATCTTCCACGGCCACTAATATTGCGCAAGGTACGCGAAAGTCTGTCAGTTAAATTATCAAACATGTGCTTAACTCAATTCTGTTAAAGGGATCTGCTGTCAGTTAATTTTTTATTATAACACGATGATAATTCAATCTCTGCATCGAGTTTAATAAGAATAGTGAACAACAGTTGGAGGCAATGCTGGCAAACGCTATACTAACTTACTCACATTTAATAAATTAGCTAACAAATAAAAACATTATGTCAGTATTCGCTATTATCGCCATTAGTACCTATTTTTTGAGTGTGCTACTTATTATGCCAGGTTTAGCTGGTAAACAAAAAATTTATGCCAGGCTGACTCTGGTATTAGCAGTTATTGCTCTGCTAAGCCATGGTATCGCATTAAAAACATTGATCTTTGTTAGCGGAGGTCAAAACTTAACCTTATTAAATTTAGGCTCTACCGTCAGTTTGTTAGTCAGTATCATTATGACCATTGTTGCTTTTAACGGTCGCGCCTGGTTTCTACTACCGATCGTTTATAGTTTATCTATTATTAATTTACTATTAGCAACCATTATGCCTGGTGAGTTTATTACCCACTTAGAAGCAAGTGTGACTACTTTTATTCATATCGGGTTAGCATTATTAGGCTATGCAACCCTGATTATTGCTGCTTTATATGCCCTACAATTAGCTTTATTAGATTATCAATTAAAAAATAAAAAATTAATATTTACACCGGATATACCACCATTAATGGTTATTGAACGTAAAATGTTCCATATTATCCAAGTTGGGGTCATTTTACTCACCCTCACCCTCGGGACAGGAATGATTTTTATGGATAATGTTTTTAATAAAGAAAACATCCATAAAGCTATTTTATCCATTTGTGCTTGGGTTATTTACCTTATTTTGTTATGGGGTCACTTTCATCACGGATGGCGCGGTAGAAGGGTTATCGTGTTTAATCTGATTGGCGCTTTTATTTTAACATTGGCTTTTTTTGGTAATCGATTGCTACAGCATGTAGTAACCATTTAATTTTTAGACTATTTTACAATTAACTGATGAACAATATAGGAATTTTACCTTGGAGCAAGTCTCAACCAGTACTTTAATCATTATACTTATAGTCATGATTATTTTATCAGCCTATTTTTCTGCCTCAGAAACAGGAATGATGACCCTTAATCGATATCGATTACGCCATTTAGCCAAACATGGCCATCAAGCTGCTCGTCGCGTTGAATCACTATTAAAACAGCCAGATCGCCTAATCAGTCTTATTTTGATTGGTAATAATTTGATTAATATATTAGCCTCATCGCTAGCAACCATTGTCGGAATGAGACTTTACGGCGATGTTGGTGTTGCTATTGCTACTGGTACCTTAACTTTTGTGATCCTGGTTTTTGCCGAAGTGTTACCCAAAACCATGGCGGCACTCTATCCAGAAAAAGTGGCTTTTCCTAGTAGTATTCTGCTTAAACCGCTACAGAAATTGATGTTACCCGTTGTTTGGTTATTTAACACAATCACCCTTATGTTCATGCATTTCTTTGGCATTAGATCACCCATTATCAGTAGCGATGCGATTAGCAAAGATGAATTGCGTACGATTGTTAATGAATCTAAAAGTAAACTTTCTCGCCGTAATCAGGATATGTTGATCTCAATTTTAGATTTAGAAAAAGTTACCGTCGGCGACATTATGGTTCCTCGCAATGAAATCGTTGGCATTGACATTAATAGCGAATGGAAATCGATTATCCGCCAATTAACACACTCGCCACACGGGCGAATTGTTCTTTACCGAGATACCCTTGATGATATTATCGGCATGCTACGTGTTCGTGAAGCCTATCGATTGATGGTCGAAAAGAAAGAATTTAACAAGCAAAACCTAATCAGAGCGGCGGATAAAATTTATTTTATTCCAGAGAGTACGCCATTAAATATACAACTAATAAAATTTCAACGTAATAATGAAAAAGTAGGGATTATTGTTGATGAATATGGTGATATTCAAGGACTGGTGACGGTAGAAGATATTCTTGAAGAGATTGTTGGTGATTTTACTACCTCAATGTCGCCCAGTTTAGCCGAGGAAGTTTTACCCCAAACCGATGGCTCTGTATTAATTGATGGAACTGCTAATATACGAGAACTCAATAAAGCTTTTGATTGGCACTTACCTGTTGACGGCGCCAGGACTATCAATGGTTTGTTATTAGAAGAGCTAGGTGACACTCCCATGCTAAATACTGAAATCCTGATAGGTAAGTACCGTTTTGAAGTATTAGCTATCAATGGTAATGTTATCAAACAAGTTAGAGCAATGCCGATTGATTTAGCCTTTACGACAGAACAAAAATCATCCTAGCTAACGTTTTAGCCGCCTTTTATTAAGCTATTTTATGATGATAACTGAGTTAATTTTTCTTTCGATAACATCAATTCGCCATTTTTATTAATAACTATACCACTTTCAATCACATTGCGAGCAATTTGCTGCGCTTCAATTAAAGAGTGCATTTCATAAGTACCACACTGATATTTATTTAACTCAGGTATTTGATTTTGAGCTGTGACCTTCAATACATCTTGCATGGCCATTTTCCAAGCGTCAGCAACACATTGTTCATTAGGCTGACCAATTAGACTCATATAAAATCCTGTTCGACAACCCATCGGTGAGATATCAATAATTTCTACATCACTACTATTAAGGTGATCACGCATAAAACCGGCAAATAAGTGTTCTAATGTATGGATGCCTTACTCCGTTAATAGCTGTTTGTTTGGCTCACAAAAACGAAGATCAAATACTGTGATCGTATCACCATGAGGAGTCTTCATCATTTTAGCAACACGCACAGCAGGTGCTTTCATCTGGGTATGATCAACCATAAAACTATCAAGTAGTGGCATTATTGTAACCTCTAAAAATTAATTTTTTACAAAATAAATGGAACTTCTCACCATATTGCAAGTCTTACTTAGGCAAGACGCGAAAATTGTTATCATCCTATTCTCTAAGAGATTTATTTTGGCCACTTTGTAGTGGCCATTTTCTTTTATTATCACCCTGCATGTTTCTGCAAGTAGCGCTCAAAACTTATTTTATCTGCTTGTTCAATTGCTAATTGTTTGCGAATTGAGGCGTGATGAACATTAGTAAACTCAGTCGCTGTTATCACTTCATAAGGTTCATTGATTAATTGCTGATAATATCTTTTGGCTAACTGTAAGCCATATTGACTAATGCTTTGTTCAATCATTGGCGATAATATTTGGCCAGAATAAGTAAGCTCTGGATTTTCAAACATTGCTATCAATTGAGAACAAATTTCACGATATCGGGTATTACCGCTCACATCTAACACATCAGCAACTCTAATTAAATCATCAAATAATATCTGCCCTACTTCTTTTAAAGGTCTCATTGATTCACCGCAACCAACACCGATTATTTGTCCAGGTTTACGACCTTCAAGGATCACTCTATTCCAATTCGTTCGACAACAATTTAACTCTTTTTCATCCATCAAGGGTGCATCTGCTAACCCACACCAGATTAAAAACAGATCAAGAAAATGGATCTGAGCTTCATCAATACCAATGGCAGTAAATGGGTTAATATCCAAAGCTCTAACTTCAATATATTCGATTCCTCTTTTTAACAGTGCATCGGACGGCGACTCATCACCAATGAGCACTCGTTTGGGCCGAATAGGCGCATATAATTCATTTTCAATTTGTAAAATATTGGTATTCAGCTGCAAATGTTTGCCATCTTTATTGTATATACCTAATTTTGTGAATTCAGGCGATGGCTGTTTTATCGCTTGTTTAAGGCCAGTAACATAAGTCGATAGATCATTAAAGGTAATACTCAGATCACTTTGGAATTTATTGGTATATCCCAAATCACTCATTCGTAGTGATGTAGCATAAGGTAGATAATAGGTTCCTTTAGCTGTCTTCTCAAAAGGAAGATGCCTGGCCTTGCCGTGCAAAAAAGAACCACAAATTGCAGGCGACGCGCCAAATAAATAGGGGATCACCCAACCAAAACGGTAATAATTACGAATGAGCCGAAAATAACCAGCAGAAATTTTATCCTTACCACTTTCGGCATTTTTAACACCAACCCATGCTTGCCAAAATTCAATCGGTAAAGAAAAATTATAATGGATCCCTGCAATTGTTTGCATTAACGCACCATAACGATTTTTTAATCCTTCCCGATATAAAGTTTTAAAACGGCCAATATTAGAAACACCATATTGAGCAAGTTTAATGTTATCTTGGCGCTTTATAAAACAAGGCATACTCAATGGCCACATCAATTCATGATCAAGATGACGTGCGGTATAACGATGTAGATCTCGTAAAAATGCCAAAACGTGCCCAATATTATTATCAACCGGGGTGATGAATTCCAACAAAGCTTCAGCGAAGTCAGTCGTGATCCATGGATGAGTTAACGCTTTCCCTAAACTATTAGGGTGTGGAGACTTAGCCAAATCGCCTGTTGGCGTAATTCTCAATGTTTCACGTTCAATACCTCGACGAAGACCCTGTAAAATATTAGGCCGTGCCTCTAACCATGATAGCGCTTTTGATACATTCGGGATCAAATCGACCTCCCGTTATCCGTTCGTTATTTTTACTTTTAGAAAAGTTACTTTAGCGTAAATAACTAGAATTGTCGCCGTCTAGATCATTTAGACCAAATGACTAAAGTAATAGGTATATTTTATTAATAAACACATTTTAATTATAAAACAAAAAACCCTGTCGTTGATTGACAGGGTTTTATTATATGGCGCATCCAGAAGGATTCGAACCTCCGACCGCTCGGTTCGTAGCCGAGTACTCTATCCAGCTGAGCTATGGATGCAATTTCGATTTTGCTTTTATTAAAGATACGCTAGTTATCCCTAATAAACAATATTCTTTATTCTAAAATTAATGGCGCATCCAGAAGGATTCGAACCTCCGACCGCTCGGTTCGTAGCCGAGTACTCTATCCAGCTGAGCTATGGATGCACTATCAAAATGGCGGTGAGGGAGGGATTCGAACCCTCGATGCAGCTATTAACCGCATACTCCCTTAGCAGGGGATCGCCTTCAGCCTCTCGGCCACCTCACCATCGAATAGCAACGAGAAAATATTAAACCATCTCTCTGTTGCGTGGCGCTCATATTACTTTCCCAGACTTAGAAGTCAAATAATTTTTCCAATCTTTTTACGTTCTTTAGTCCGTTTGCACATTTCACAATCAAGATGAGTAGTTTAACAACGAAATAAAACAATATGGCATTTTATGTTCACCACTAAAAAATTGTCGAAGTTGGAAGATTAGCAGAAAAAAATAGATCAAAAGTAGGTTCTTATCCTTCAATAAAAGAAACTATTCCAGAGTAGAATAGTTAACCTAAGCATTTCCTTTTTATAAGCTTATGTTAGCTAATAACTTAATGATTTATTTATAAGCAGGTTAAAAATGCGTTGACATCCAACCATTAAAATCCAGCATTTTATTAACAAATATAAAAAATACTAAAAAAAAGACATTTTTTACAATCTCTGTAATTGGTTTTATAGGATACTAAGCTTGAAAAAATACAGTCATGAAATAGACGGCAATAAGAAACAGCGCTCATTCTATAAATATAATTAACATATACCTAAGAATGAACGCTTTACTAAAAATTACTGATTATTTGGCTGGCTTTTTTCAGCTTGGATCCGTTGATAAATTTCTTCACGGTGAACAGAAACCTCTTTGGGTGCATTAACCCCTATACGTACCTGGTTGCCTTTTACCCCCAGCACCGTTACTGTTACCTCATCGCCTATCATGAGCGTTTCACCAACTCGACGAGTCAGAATAAGCATTCTTTGCTCCTTGAAAATTAAAAAGAGTCGGGTCTCTAGGTTTCCCCGCTATTATCCATCACACACCGTGAAAACGTAAAGCAATGATATTCACCTAAAGTATTTAACCTAAAGCAATCATCATACTAATATTGTAGCTAAAAATATAATTTTGTACTTAGGTCATTTAAAAACAATCCGTTAAAGGTTGCATAATTAAGTTATGCAACCTTCATGGTTAACTCATGCCAAGCGTGAATTAACCCACTCTTCAACTGATGCTAATGCAGCAGGAAGTGCTGTTATGTTAGAGCCGCCGGCCTGAGCCATGTCAGGGCGACCACCCCCTTTCCCGCCTACTTGCTGCGCAACATATGAAATTAAATCACCAGCCTTTATTTTAGCAGTCAAATCATTGGTTACACCAACAATTAGACTGACTTTATCATTACTTATAGTAGAAAGCACAATAATTGCTGTTTTTAAAAGATTTTTTAAGTCATCAACAATGATACGTAGCTGTTTAGGTTCAGTGTTATTTAATTGAGTAACCAATAAATTAACTCCGTTAATTTTTTTGACTTGTTGGCTTAAAGAAACGCTTTCTTGAGCTGCTTGTTGCCCTTTCAATTGATTTAAGGATCTTTCTAATAGCTTAACTTTATCTAATGTCGCTTTAATTTTTTCCATTAGACTATTAGCATCGCCTTTCATTAGTTGGCCAATTTCTGCCAATAACTGGGTTTGCTGGTGAACCTCATCTATAGCAGCTTGTCCGGTTATTGCTTCGATCCGACGAATTCCAGCTGCTGTACCCGATTCGCTGCTAATGCGAAATAATCCTATATCACCAGTCCGATTGGCATGAGTACCACCACACAACTCAATTGAAAAATCCCCAATACTAAGAACGCGTACCTGAGCATCATATTTTTCACCAAAAAGCGCCATCGCGCCTTTTTCTTTTGCCGTCTCTAAATCCATTAATGTCGTTATAATAGGATCATTTTTACGAATTTGATAATTTACGATATCTTCAATTTGGCGTATTTGCACAGGCGTCATTGCGGCAAAATGGGAAAAATCAAATCGTAAATATTTCTCATTCACTAAAGATCCTTTTTGGCTAACATGATCCCCTAATACATCACGCAAAGCCGCATGCAACAAATGGGTTGCAGAGTGATTGAGACGAATAGCGTTACGACGTTCAATATCAATTTTTGCTTCAACTGAATTATTTATCGTTATTGAGCCAATTAACACCTTACCAATATGTCCAATTGCGTGGGCGTATTTTTGTGTGTCAGACACAGTAAATTGTCCATGACTATTACTGAGTATGCCGCTATCACCAACCTGACCACCTGATTCAGCATAAAAAGAGGTTTTATCCAGAATAATAACCCCTTCCTCACCTTGGTTTAATACATTGACGGGCTTACCGTGATGAAAAATAGCCGTTACTGTAGCTTGTTGGCTGTTATTTTCATAACCTGAAAAATCACTATGACTATCTACTTTAATAACATCATTATAATCAGTCGCAAATCCACTCGATTCGCGAGCCCGATATCTTTGCTGCTCCATCGCCGCATTAAAACCTAACTCGTCAACCTTAATATTACGTTCACGACAAACATCAGCGGTTAGATCTAATGGGAAACCATAAGTATCATAGAGACGAAATGCGATTTCACCCGCTAAAGTATCCCCTTGTAATTGAGCTAATTCATCATCTAACAGTTGTAGTCCACGCGCTAAAGTACGAGCAAACTGTTCCTCTTCATTCTTCAATGTTTTTTCAATTGTTGCTTGTTGAGATTTCAGATCATCAGCTGCGTTACCCATTACCTGAATCAATGGTGCAACTAATTTATAGAAAAATGTCTCTTTTGCTCCTAGCATATATCCGTGACGAACCGCTCGACGGATAATTCGACGCAACACATAACCACGTCCTTCATTAGCAGGAAATACACCATCACCAATAAGAAAAGCACTTGATCGAATATGATCAGCGATGACGCGTAATGATTTATTATTCAGATCCGATAAAGCGACCACTTTAGCAATAGAAGCAATTAATTGACGAAATAAATCAATCTCATAATTTGAGTTAACATGTTGTAATACAGCGGCAATACGTTCAAGCCCCATACCGGTATCAACAGAAGGCGTTGGAAGGGTTTTTAAACTGCCATCAGACTGGCGGTTAAATTGCATGAAAACAATATTCCAGATTTCAATATAGCGATCACCATCCTCTTCAGGTGAACCTGGCGGTCCGCCTAAAATATGTTCACCATGATCATAAAAGATTTCTGTACAAGGACCGCAAGGACCGGTATCCCCCATTTGCCAGAAATTGTCAGAAGCGTATGGAGCCCCCTTATTATCACCTATCCTAATAATACGTTCAGCAGGAATACCAATTTCTTGCTGCCAAATATTATAAGCTTCCTCATCAGTATGATAAACGGTAACCCAAAGGCGCTCTTTTGGTAAATTAAACCACTGCTCACTTGTCAGTAGTTCCCAGGCATATTTGATAGCATCCTGTTTAAAATAGTCACCAAAGCTGAAGTTACCTAACATTTCAAAAAAAGTATGATGGCGGGCAGTATAACCAACATTCTCTAGATCATTATGTTTGCCTCCAGCACGAACACAACGTTGCGCAGTTGTTGCTCGAGAATAAGCTCTTTTATCCAATCCCAAAAATACATCTTTAAATTGGTTCATGCCTGCATTAGTAAACAATAATGTCGGGTCATTATTTGGTACTAATGAACTACTAGGTACAATTTCGTGCCCTTTAGTATGAAAAAAGTCGAGAAACGCTTGACGGATCTCAGCGGTGCTTTTACTACTCATAATTATCCTGAAATCAAGCTGGAAAAACAGATTTATGACTTGATGTGATAAACGTATTTTTATCATCAAACAAGTTACCGGCGGCGTTTTTACCTGACAAAGCTGAGAAATCCTCAAATTGTTTTATGACTAAATCGCTGACAAGGATCTACTAACTGATGTGTATTAATACATCGCTCAAATGTCCAGGCTTTATAGGTACACCTTTCCCTAAATATATCGTTTTCTAACTAACACAACAACGACTAGTCTGGTTAGTTTAACACAAAAAGATTTAGTTATTATGCAGTGAAACTAACAATACATTAACATTATTTCATTATATTTATTTTCCAATTACAGCAACAAAACTGTTAAATCTTGTCTCCATCTACATTTAGCAAGATAGCTTTCAATAGATAACCCCACTGGCTAATTTCACTTAGTTTAAATTACGTATAAGCTATTAATTATTAGCTAAATAGAAGATTGAGAAAAACAATAGCCTAAGTCTAACATAAGTTAATTAAAAACTGCGCCTGAATATATTAAGCCAATAATAACAATTTACTTTATATAACAAAACAAAGCACTTTTTGTAAAAAATAAACTAATCATGTTCATTAATTGCTAATAATATTGTAAATCCTAAGGCTATTTTATTAAAGTGCGTTTCAAATCATAATTTAATCTAACTTATATTAATAACTAATTTATAATAAGCAAAAGGCTATATCCAAATCGAATATAGCCCATAGATTTAATGAATTTTATTTATTAAGTTAAAATTCTTCTGGTAATGAAGTTTCCTCTACCGCTTCTGTGACAAAATCAGAAGCCGCACTACTAAATTCACCAGCATGATTAAGCAACATAGCCCGTAATTTTTTATCTAGCTCAGTGTAAATTTGCGGGCGTTCTTTCAAATAGACGGTCGCATTTGCTTTGCCTTGACCTATCTTTTCGCCATTATAGCTATACCAAGCCCCCGCTTTTTCAATCAATTTATATTTCACACCTAGATCGATAAGTTCACTATAGATATTAATCCCTTCTCCGTACAGGATTTGAAACTCTGCTTGTTTAAAAGGAGCCGCAACCTTATTTTTTACTACTTTAACGCGAGTTTCGCTACCAATAACTTCTTCACCATTTTTGACGGATCCAATACGGCGAATATCAAGACGCACTGAAGCATAAAATTTTAACGCATTTCCACCGGTTGTTGTTTCAGGATTGCCAAACATGACGCCAATTTTCATTCGGATCTGATTAATAAAAATTAATAGCGTATTAGAGTTTTTTAAATTTCCGGCTAACTTACGCATCGCTTGACTCATCATACGAGCAGCTAATCCCATATGTGAATCACCAATTTCACCTTCAATTTCAGCTTTTGGTGTTAAAGCCGCTACAGAATCAACAATAATAACATCTACCGCCCCAGAGCGTGTTAAAGCGTCACAAATTTCCAGTGCTTGTTCACCCGTATCTGGCTGTGAACAAAGTAAATTATCAATATCAACGCCAAGTTTTTTGGCATAAATAGGATCTAAAGCGTGTTCTGCATCAATAAAAGCACAAGTCTTACCTTCACGCTGAGCTGCAGCAATAACCTGTAATGTTAACGTGGTTTTACCGGAAGATTCAGGGCCATAAATTTCAACAATGCGGCCTAATGGCAAGCCTCCCGCACCTAAGGCAACATCAAGAGATAATGAACCGGTAGAGATAGTTTCTACATCCATAGAACGATCTTCACCTAAGCGCATAATTGATCCTTTACCAAATTGCTTTTCAATTTGACCCAATGCGGCAGCAAGTGCTTTCTGTTTGTTTTCATCAATAGCCATTGTTTAACTCCCCCGAGCAATGAAATGAAGATAATACTTCACTGCAGATAAGACGATTTGATATCGGTTGTTGATAATTATACTGTATAACCATCCAGTATCAAGTTAATTTTTGATTATTTCTTTTACTAATGTAGTCAGTGAAAATATCACGGCTTGGCGTCGGATCTGAATACGATCGCCTTTAAACAAGCAACAACGGGTTACTACCCTGGCGACAGAAAGAGACTGGCTAGCAAAACCAAACCACACTGTGCCAACCGGTTTCATCTCAGTACCGCCATCAGGACCGGCAATACCACTAACTGAAAGCGCAAAATCAGCATTAGCCAGAGCTAACGCTCTTTCTGCCATCTCTATGACAACTTGTTCACTAACAGCACCATATTTATGCAAGGTGTTTTTACTCACACCGAGCATGTCATGCTTAGCTTCATTGCTATAAGTAACAAAACCTCGCTGAAAATAAGCAGAACTACCTGAAATATCAGTTATGACTTTAGCAATCCATCCGCCAGTACATGATTCCGCACAGGTTATTGTTTTACCCTGTTCCTTTAAGCTATTAGCCAGACTATTACTTAATTCGTAGAGCAATTGCTCACTATTCATTTTAGCCATTTCCCTTTTTCATACATCTTGCGATACAGATACCAAATCCACAAGATGCCGATTGCTATCGCAAAGGTTGCACCAAATACTATTCCTACAGTAATAATAGAAATACCTGCTTTAAGCGCTAATGAATAAACCCCTAAAATAATTAGCATAGTGGTATTTTCACTTAAATTCTGAATAGCGACAGCGTTACCCGCACCAATCGTCTGTTTACCTTTTTCTTGTAGCAGAGCATTAAGCGGAACAATAAATAAACCACCTAGGACACCTAATATAATAAGGATCAAATAAGTAGATAAAAGGTGTTGTTGCATTGACAAAATAATAATAATTACACCAACAAAGATGCCTACTGGCATACAACGACTCACCTTATTAAGTGTAATAACACGTGCTGCCAATCCGGCGCCAATGATGATGCCAATTGCCACCACGCCATTAAGTAATGTGGGTGTCGTATTATCGGTAATATTAAGTGCGATTGGCACCCAGAGTACTAATAAAAAACGTAGTGTTACTCCGGCGCCCCAAAAAAGACTGGTACCAATTAAAGAAAATCGCCCTTCATAATTATGCCAAAGTGTTTTAAATAGACAGATAAAATTCAAAATTAACTGACGAAAAACCCACTTTTGTTTATTTTTAGCCGGCACTAATTGAGGAATATAAAAGTTAATCACTACAGCTGTTGCATAAAACAGTACACACATCGCTAAAGCAAATAACAGATTAATATCGGAAAAAAAACCGCCCGCAACAGAACCCAATAAAATGGCCGCTATCGTCGAAGCCTCAATAAAGCCATTGGCCTTAATTAAATTATTGCCAGTCGTGATCTCACCTAAGATACCATATTTTGCAGGTGAGTAAGCAGCGGCACCAATGCCAACTAAACCATAGCAGAGAAAGGGATCCAATCCTAACAGAATGCCTACTGCTCCGATCAATTTACTAATATTAGCCAATAACATGACTCGACCTTTAGCAAAACAATCGGCTATTTGTCCAACAAAAGGCGCTAATATAATATAAGTAAAAACAAATACTACTTGTAAGATAGGTTGACTCCAAGCCGGATAAAACGCGGCTTTGAGTTGGGCTAAGATAACAAATAATAGGGCATTATCAGCAAAAGCAGAAAAAAATTGAGATAAAAGTAGCGCTTTCATACCCCTAGTTAATAGAGGCATCGATGCTATTAAATCATTCATCAAGATTCCTCTGCCGCGATTTTATTTAACGCCACAAAATCAGGTTTTCCACTGCCAAGTAAAGGAAATGTTTTTAGGTAGCGAATATCTCTGGGTACCGCTAATTCTGGTAATCCTTTTTCTTTCGCCGCCGCTAATAATCGACGACGATCTAAGGTGTTATCAGTGGTATATAAGATCAGGTTTTCACCTTTATTATTGGTAGTTTTGATCACCACGCCATGCTGGGCATGGGGCGATATACTAGCAACAAGATGCTCGACTGTTTCTAGTGAAACCATTTCTCCCGCGAGTTTTGCAAAACGTTTCGCTCTTCCACGGATGATACAATAATCGTCACTATCAAATTCAACAATATCACCGGTATCATACCATCCCTTCTCATTCTCTCCTTGGCTATTTTCTGCATGAGGCAACTGTAAACGATTAGGATCCTCAACGCGTAAATAGCCTTTCATGATATTTGGACCACGTAACTGTAAACGGCCGGCTTGCTTGATACCTGGTACCGGCACTAGTCTGGTTTCTATGCCAGGTAAAATTTGACCAACCGTATCAACTTTGGCTGCCATCGGGACGTTGATTGAGACAATTGGAGCACATTCTGTTACCCCGTAGCCTTCAAGTATTCGGATACCAAATTTGTCGAACCAAATTTTTTTTGTGCTTTCAATCAGTTTTTCAGCTCCGGCAACAACATAACGCACGCGCGCAAAATCATAAGGATGGGCAAAACGAGCATAATGTGCCAGAAAAGTAGGAGTAGCGAAAAGTACCGTGCAATTTTTTTCATAGACCAACTCTGGGATCACCCGATAATGCAGTGGACTAGGATAAAGCAATACACGACTACCGGAAAAAATAGGAATAAACAAACCTACCGTCAGCCCAAAAGCATGGAAAAGAGGTAAAGCGGACATAAATCGATCTTTAGGCGTAAAATCAGCCACTGTTTTAACTTGCTCTATATTAGCTAATAAACTGGTATGGCTATGTACCACCCCTTTAGGCGTTCCCTCCGAGCCTGAGGTAAAAAGGATCAATGCCGCATCATCCGGTTTTGCTGGTATAAGCGCTTTTTTGGGCAATAGTAAGTGATAGAGGATCCATTTTTTGTCTTGCCATGTCAGGGAGTCTTGCAGATCTTCTAAATAAATCCAGTTAACTTCAGTAACCTGTTCAGGCAAATGTGACAACTTACCTTTTTCAATAAACTGACGAGAACTAAAAATGGTCTTAATGGATGCCGCTTTGATAGCATTTTTTACCCCATTGCTACCAGCTGTATAATTCATCATGGCCGGGGATCCGGCCCCGCAATATTGCTCCAAAAATAGTCGCCGCTGTCACTGTTGCATTAGGTAAAAGCAAGCCGATATGTTCATGCTGTTTAGTATAACGTTCAATAATACGCCCAAGCGCTAAGATTTTCTTGAGAAAACTTTGATAACTGTCTTCTTTAAAACTAATATCTTCGATACAACCAGTAAAACGGCCAAAACGTTTCATCGCATCAAAATAAGCTTCCATCAATGTTTGCTGGGGGCGATTACACAACCGAGCTTCTTTCATAATCTTATAAAGTTGCGATCCCGCCAGCCGACGACGCTCTGCTGCTCGTTTCGCCTCAGGCATGGTGATATTTGTTGCTGGTAAAATCGTTAGTGTCATTTTAGGAAAATATTTGAGCTTAAAAATCCCTCTCAACCGACTAAAATAACTCAATTCAGGTCCATCAATTCTAATAGGAATAACTTTAGCGCCGGTTTTTGCTGCCACAAACGCTGCACCATCATAAATTTTCATCAAAGAACCATGAACGCTAATTCTTCCTTCAGGGAAAATGACGATCGGGCGTCCTTTTTCTATTTCTCTAACTAAAGTTCGAATGGCCATCGGGTTGGCAGGATCAAGCGGAACAACATCGGCATAGGGTTTTAATAATTTAATAAAGCGTGGTGTACCGATAGATGAATAAACAGCAAAAAGTGGGCGAATAGGTAAGAATAGAGCGAGCAGGATCCCATCTAGAAAAGAGACATGATTAGGTGTTATTAAACATCGCTCATATTTTTTAAGTTTTATTTCACCAACAACTGTCACACGGAAAAAAAACTGGAATATTGCGCGCAATAATTTTATCAGCATATCTCTTTCCTTACTCCTTAATGTTATTGATCATTTTAGAGTACATCTATCAGCAAAGATGCCTAACATAGCAAAATTGAGATCATACAAAGTATTTTTTGTCGTTTTGTAAAAAGCGGTCTATTTGGTAAACAATTTCTGTCGTAGGTAAAGCGGCATCAATAATGTAATCAGCGGTATCTAAATAGTAGCCTTCTCGTTCTTTCATTACTTCAACTATCTCTTCTGCTAAAGGTTTACCTGTTAATGTTGGTCGTTGCGAAGTTTCAGGATCAGCAGACAAACGGGTAATCAATACATCTGATGGCGCTTGTAAATAAATAATACAGCCATTTTTTTTCATAAAATCACGATTTTCTTGCAGTAAAATAATGCCGCCACCCGTTGATATCACTGAATTTGGCTGTTGTATTGATCGCAAAACACTGGATTCTAAATCACGAAAGCGAGCCCAACCATCTCGTTCAACTAACTCGGCAATACTTATTTTAGCATTCTGTTTAACTAACCAATCGGTATCAAAAAAATGACACATCCTAAATTCAGCTAACGTTTTTCCTACTGTTGTCTTCCCTGCGCCTCTTGGTCCAATAAGATAAAGCATGTCAAATTGTCCTAATCGAAAATTTATTTAATTAGTCAGAATATATAAGTCAGCTTACAAGCGTGATTTAAAATTTACAAAAGTAAAAATCCTAAATTACCGCGATTAAAATAAAGCCACACAACAACAGTGTGGCGCAAAAAATCGTGAAGTAATAACTCAAGAACGCATTAAATTATCGCCATAACCAATCCATTTATAGGTTGTTAATGCATCTAATCCCATTGGGCCGCGGGCATGAAGTTTCTGCGTACTTACCGCAACCTCCGCACCTAATCCAAATTGCCCACCATCAGTAAATCGTGTACTGGCATTAACATAAACAGCCGCAGAATCAACATGCTGAACAAAATAATCTGCTTGTTGAATTGATTGGGTCAAAATAGCATCAGAATGGGCCGTTCCATAATCCCGAATGTGGGTAATCGCGGCATCAATATCGTTAACGACTTCAACGTTAACATCAAGCGATAACCATTCATCACGGTAATCCTCCTCGATCACTGCAACAACTTTTGCCGGGCTTGATTTTAAATAGGACATTGCATGCCGACTGGCATGTAGTGTCACATTTTGCTCAGCCATTTTCTCAGCCAGTAGCGGTAGAAATGTCGCCGCAATACTTTTATGGACTAATAAAGTTTCTAATGAATTACAAGCACTTGGGCGCTGCACCTTAGCATTGACAATGAGTGGAAGTGCTTTGTCAAAATCAATATGCTGATCGACATAAATATGACAGACACCAATCCCGCCAGTGATAACGGGAATAGTTGATTGTTCACGGCATAGCTTATGTAACCCTGCACCTCCACGCGGGATCAACATGTCTATATAACGATCCATTTTCAGTAATTGTGTGACTAATTTTCTATCTGGATCATCAATAGACTGAACTGCTGCCTGCGGAATAGCATTTTGTTGCAACGCTTGCTGAATAACTTTAACGATTGCTTGATTAGTCTGTGAGGTTTCTTTACCCCCACGTAAAATTACCGCATTACCAGTTTTCAAACATAACGAGGCAACATCGATCGTTACATTTGGCCGCGCTTCATAAATAACGCCGATCACACCCAATGGGACACATCGCCGTTGTATATTTAAGCCATTTTCTAATATGCCGCCATCGAGTATACGTCCAACCGGATCAGCTAATTGACATACCTTTCTTACATCATTTGCAATGGCAGCTAATCGCTCGACAGTTAGCAATAATCTGTCTTGCATAGCTGCACTCATATGACTAGCTTTCGCTGCCACCATATCTTGAGCATTCGCGGCTAAAATTGCATCACTCTGTTGTTGCAAGCTATCTGCAATATCCATTAAGACATTATTTTTCTGTTTTGTGTTTAGCCCTGCCAGGTACCATGAAGCCTTTTTAGCCGCTTTGCCTATTTTTTCCAACATCATTTACTCACTATCATATCGTCACGGTGCACAGCAACAGCGCCATACTCATAACCCAAAATTTGACTAATTTCTTGCGAATGATGCCCGGCGATTAGGCGTAGAGCATCGCTATTATAATGAGTTACTCCATGAGCTAAATCGTTACCTAATAAATTAAGAATACGCACCACATCGCCGCGCGAAAAATTACCACTAATTTTCTTTATTCCTTTTGGTAATAATGAGCTGCCTTTCTGTTGGATCGCCAGAGCAGCTCCCTCATCAACAACAATTTCACCCGCCAAAGGCGCACCAAAAATCCACCGTTTTCGGTTTTCCATTGGCGTTTTTAAGCGATGAAATTTTGTTCCTACCTGCTGACCTTCGAGCACATTTGCGATCACATTAGGCTTATCACCGGCGGCAATAACGACTTCTATTCCTGCTCGACTCGCAATACCTGCGGCTTGCAGCTTTGTTGCCATTCCACCGGTGCCTAAACCGCTGACACTATCACCGGCAATGCATTTTAGTTCATCATTAATATCATGAACTTCAGTGATTAATTGTGCATTTGGATTGTGGCGGGGGTCTGCGGTACATAGTCCCTCAATATCCGTTAATAATAGTAACTTATCCGCATTAGCTAAAATTGCAACCAATGCCGATAAATTATCATTATCACCAACTTTAATTTCGGCTGTCGCAACGGCATCATTTTCATTGATAACCGGAATAATACGGTTATCCAGTAAGGCTTGTAATGTATCTCGTGCATTTAAAAAACGTTCACGATCTTCAATATCTGCTCGGGTTAATAACATCTGACCAATATGAATACCATAAATTGAAAATAATCGTTCCCAAAGCTGGATCAGATGAATTTGCCCAACCGCGGCAAGCAATTGTTTCGAGGCAATTGTCTCAGGTAATGTTGGATAACCTAAATGTGCTCGACCCGCCGTAATGGCACCCGAAGTAACAATAACAATCTGGTGACCTTTTTCATACTGCTGTGCACATTGCCTTACTAATTCAACAATACGCGCCTGATCGAGACAAAGCGAACCACCCGTTAATACACTTGTTCCTAATTTTATCACCAAAGTTTGGCTGTTGTTCATCATACTTCTGCTATTAACTCTCTATAACAATAAAAATTTAGCTATCAGTTTTATCAAGTAAGAAGCGTTATGCCAACCGGCATAACGCAATTTTAGTGAAAAGTTGATTTTACAATAGCTGCAAATAATACAAACTATAAATTAATTGCAACCATTTTGGGGCAAGGGGTTAATGTTAGTTCCAATGTATTCAGTGAATCACTTAAACGTTTATGGAACTCTTGCAATGTATCTTCAAGTGACTTGATAATGTTTGATTTGTTAATTTCGATATGCTGCCAATTACCGGCTTTATCAAACATACCTAATTTATAATGATATACAAATCCGTTAAGTTCTCGTCTTAATTCCAACCACCATCCCCAAAATTCACGCTTTTCTGGAGCAGTTTTTGCATTAACACAAATAGCAAGACAATCGAAAAAAAAGAGATCATCCTGACATTGAGATTCACGGAGATAAGGTCCTAACCTGGTAAAATGCTTCAATAATTTACTTTTAGAATAATTTGAAGTTAAAGCCATAATAAGGATCTCCTTGTTGTTAAGCTACCTTTTTAGCAAATAAGGAAAAATAATCAAGTAATCACAACAATTATTCAATTTTGCTTTTCAGCCAACTCACTACGGCTGAAAGTGACTGATGAAAATTTTGATATAACGGCTTGGTGGGTAAGGTCAATAGCTTACCTTCAATGGAGGAGCGCACGATAAGCAATGCGTCTTCCTTAGGGCTGAAAACATCATTTTGCCAATTAACTACCATAAATGGTACAGGACAACGACGCCCCAACAATCCCTGTTTTTTCAATGAGTAACAACTAAGCTCTGAACGTAAAACTGCTTCATCTACCTGATAAAAGCCTAGTCGACTGGCAAAGATATCAAAATTCATTACCGGTATTTGATCCTGATATTTTTGCTCATTAAATAAGCTATGAACAATTGGCCCTAAAACTGCAACACCTTTTAAGCGCTTGGGCTCTAAATAAGCTAAACGAAGCGCAATATTGGCGCCAAAACGCAAACCAATTACCCCTATTCGAGTATGATCGATCCATGGAATATTCGCCAATTGATTAAGTACCTGTTGATGCAGCGCGCTAGTATCCTGAGAAAGGATATATTTAATAGAATAGCCAATTGATGGCATATCTAAGGTTAACATAGCAAACCCCTGCGGCGCTAAATATTGGCTGAAAAGGCGATAATAATCTAGTTGCAAACTATCTAATGTGCCGCAAACTAAAATTGTAGGACACGGGCCTTGGCTGGTATTAGGTAAATGTAAAAAACCAATCACCTCTTTTTTACCACCCTCTATTTTGAAAGAAATTTTTTTTAGTCTAAAATCGGTCAATTGCGCAGCATTTTCATAAGCTTTATTGGCTAATAATACCGCTTGTTCGGCAAGATGATCACCTTTAAGATGCGGATAAGCGGCAATACTATATAAATTAGCTGCTCGTAACCAAGCCTGGCTAGCTGCTATTTTGGTTGGTAATTGAAGCGCTTTTTTCTGCCAAACCATTGCCTGTTGTGACCATTCATAAGTCCAATTTCCTGGCTGATAACCAATTACGGTATCGAGTAAATTTTCACAGCTACGAACACGATTATTTGCCGCAATTCGACTTAGTACCGCTTCAATCTCCAACCCATCGTTGCCACGCCAAATCCATATTAGCCGGTTAATCATACGATACCAGCTAACATAACTGGTGCCTTCGAATGTTGAGCTATGCTTCAATAAGTGGGTTTTAGGTACACTATAAGTCACCAGAACAGAGGTCTCAGTTTGTTTCAATTTTGATTTAGGCTTAAACAGCTTTTCTGACAGATTTTTTTCACTCATATCGACCTTATTCTGTTAAAAAACTTCAGCAATAAAAAAGGGATGCGAATAGCATCCCCTATATCATATACTTTATTTAGTGATTAAAGCGAAATAAATAAAACAATTATTATTGTTCACAAAGCGGCTTAATAAAAACCTCTTTTTCCATATCCCAAGGCTGTTCTATCCAGGTATTTTGCGGTATATCAATAACATAATTATCAACTAATGGACGCCCCGCGGGTTTTGCAAAAATAGTCACAAAATAGCCTTTAGGAAACATATCCCTGATAGCTTGTGCTGTCCCGCCGGTATCGACCAAATCGTCGACAACAATATAACCTTCACCATCACCTTCCACTCGCTTGATAACTTTGAGTTCTCTTTGGTTATTATGGTCGTAGCTTGAAATACAGACAGTATCGATATGGCGTAAACCTAATTCACGAGCAAGAATAGCACTTGGAACAAGCCCACCGCGGCTAACAGCAATAATGCCTTTCCATTGCTTGGCAGGTAATAAGCGTTGTGCCAAAGTACGGGCATGCATTTGCAACATATCCCATGTTACGATGTATTTTTCACTCATAAAATTCTGATCCTAACGACTAGAGACTATTTTAGCAAAGCACATTAGTGGAAAAAATATTGCGCGAGATTATAGTGATTTGTCATAACAAAAACCAGAAATTAATTAATATTATCACAATTAACTAAAGGCATAGATGTCAGAAGGTGATATTCTGATTAATAAAATAAATAATATTTACCAAGACGGTAGAATTAATTAGCAATCTTAATAATACGGTAGTAATAGGAGATAAAACGTGTCTGAGCTTTCACAACTTACACCACAGCCGCTTTGGGATATATTTGCACAAATTTGTGCAATTCCTCATCCATCTGGACATGAGGAAGCACTTGCTTCTTATATTATGCAATGGGCAGAGAGAAAAAAACTTAGTGTTGAACGCGATAAGGTCGGTAATATTCTTATTCGCAAACCGGCAACTGTCGGCTTGGAAAATCTCCTGCCGGTTGTTCTTCAAGCCCATTTGGATATGGTGCCACAAAAAAACAGTGATATTCAGCACGATTTTACGCAGGATCCTATCCGTCCCTACGTAGATAATGAGTGGGTAAAAGCGCAAGGTACCACATTAGGTGCAGATAATGGTATCGGTATGGCTTCCGCTTTAGCCGTACTGGATGATGAGAATGTCAAACATGGCCCGCTAGAAGTTTTACTCACCATGACAGAAGAAACCGGTATGGTTGGGGCGTTTGGCATACAGCCAAATTGGTTACAAGCGGATATTCTGATCAATACCGATTCGGAACAAGAAGGCGAGATCTACATGGGTTGCGCCGGCGGCGTTGATTTTACTACCACCTTTACATTGGCAAGAGAAGCTATTCCTGCTAATCATAAAGTATACAAAATAACACTAAAAGGGTTAACTGGTGGTCATTCGGGTGGTGATATTCATTTAGGATTAGCGAATGCCAATAAACTATTGGCACGTTTTCTCGCAGCCCATGCGAGTGAATTACAATTAAAGCTCATTCATATTCAAGGTGGTAGTTTACGTAATGCGATCCCACGTGAGAGTGAAGCGATTGTTGCAGTGCCAATATCAGTAGCGGCTAATTTAGAAACCAGCAAAAATCACTATCTAGCACTACTAAAATCAGAATTTGCCGCAATTGAAAAAAACTTAATTATTACCCTTGCTGAGACAACAACAGAATTATCAGCACTATCCGTGGATTGCCAATCTCGTTTATTACACTTTCTCAATGCTGCGCCTAATGGGGTTATTCGGATGAGCGACGAAATAAAAGATGTTGTTGAAACCTCACTCAATACTGGCGTTGTTGATATGGATGAAAAAAAGGCCGAAATTACTTTTTTAATTCGCTCATTAATCGAAACGGGCAAAGATTATGTCGTTAATATGCTGACATCATTATCGATGCTTGCCGGGGCAGAATTTAAACATAAAGGCAGCTATCCTGGCTGGAAACCCGATCCGCAATCGCCCGTCATGGCACTTGTTAGCAACACCTATCAGCAACTATTTGGTAAAGCTCCAAAGATCATGGTGATCCATGCTGGTTTAGAATGTGGGCTATTTAAAAAACCTTACCCGCAAATGGATATGGTCTCCATTGGGCCAACGATATATGGTGCCCATTCACCCGACGAACGCGCCAATATTAAAAGTGTCGCTAAATATTGGCAGTTGTTAACATCCGTACTCAAATCAATACCTGAGAAAAGTTAGCACTCATTGCAGGCTAAACTTAGCCTGCTTTTCACCAATTCAGTATTAACTGCTTTTCTAATTGTGGATTTTGTAAAGTGACATGCAGTCCAACTAATCTAACTCCACGATCCGCTCGCCTTTGTTGCCAAATCTGTTGCGCTATTTGAATAAGATCAGCTTTACTTAAAATTGGATAACTATGCTCTTGAGTCGTTAATTGAAAATCAGCAAATTTCATCTTAACCCCTTGACTGGCAATGCTAAGCTCCGGTTTAATTTTTGCTAATCGGCTCTCAAGCTCTGGGTAGAGTCGTTCAATAATTTTCATACAGTCATCCCATTGATAAATATCTTTAGCAACCGTCCGCTCTACCCCAATTGATTTGCGTAAACGCTCACTATTAATCCTACGCTGATCTACGCCATGGCTAAGATCCCATAAAACTTGACCAAACTTACCTAATTCTTTCACTAATCTAATTAAATCAAATTGTTGTATATCGCCGCAGGTTTCCAACCCCATTTTTTGTAACCGTTGTGCAGTAACTTTACCCACCCCAGGAATTTTTCTTAATGGTAATGGATAAATAAAATTGGCCACTTGCTCAGGCGTAATAACATATTGGCCATTGGGTTTATTCATATCAGAAGCAATTTTAGCGAGAAATTTGACTGGTGCGATACCGGCTGATGCGGTAAGCGATAATTCATTAAAAATTCGCTGTCTAATTGCATTAGCTATTAATGTTGCGGAACCGTGATAATGGGGACTATTGGTCACATCAAGATAAGCTTCATCTAAAGAAATAGGCTCAACTAAGTGGGTAAAATCGAGCAGAATTTGCCGTATCTGCCATGATATTTTTTTATATAAGGACATGCGGCCAGGAATGATTTTCAATTGTGGGCAATGTTTAAGTGCTAAAGCTGTAGACATCGCACTATGCACGCCATAACGTCGAGCTAAATAATTGGCTGTACTAACTACCCCACGACGATCGGCTCTACCTCCAATCGCTAGCGGAATAGTGCGCAAAGAAGGATTGTCACGCATTTCTATGGCTGCATAAAAGCAATCCATATCAATATGGATAATTTTGCGCACCACTTCCTGCTCCTGACAATGCTGTTTAAATAAACAGTATAGTAAGAATTTTATTAAGCGTAAATAAAAAACTCAATCACAATAACAGCTCAATCCAATAATAGGATTTTGGCCATAAAATACTTGATTAAAATAGCGTATTACTTTTTTTAGATTTAATAATTTTTCTTGTTAGAAAGAAAGATAACCGGTTTGAGATAATTGATAAGGATTGCCAGCTGCATATTTTAATATACCATTTTTAGTATTAATACTTATTGTTAATAAAGTTTGCCAACGCTCTGTATCCGGTTGCGAACTGTTAGGCAGAAAACAAATTGGTGATTGCTCCCCTTCGGGACCACACATTGCAGCCGCGCGCGCCATAGTGCTTTTATTTTTCATATCACTAGATACGCTTTTTAGATGTTGATAACGTTTATAAGTCGTATCATCAGTAGTACCTTCCCCCGAAACCAATTCAGAGCTAGAAAATGATTAGTATGAAGTAACCAATTATTTTGTTGTGGGTAAACAATCGCTGACCGAAATGGACTTAACTCAATACTTACGGCTCGGCATCGTGCTGCCTGATGGCAAAATACACTTAATACTGACGACGCACTTACTTGCGCAGAACATGCTAAAGCGATAGCCTCTTCTACGGTTGTTGCTTCTTCTAATATTCGGCGAGCTACTGCATGTACAGGCACACCACCAGAATCATTGTCACTTGTATGATGTAAGATATTAAAATGTAAACCTAATCCAGCACTGTTAACACCAATTTTAGCTAACATACCAAATTCAGTAAAAAGCTTAAATTGCATCCCTTTTCTATTCTGTAATTGAATCATCAACCCATTAGGCGCTAAAACATCATGCCAATCCCAGGTTTGCATGGTTTGCGGCATATTAATATCAGGAGCTGTATAAATTGCGGTAGAGCATTCACTAGCATAGGATGTTGACTTTGTTGATAAAATTTCAGTGCGTGCATTTAAACTTGCTAGATACCAAATCGGAAGATTAGCTCCCATAGCTGTTGCTTCAATTTCACTTACCAAATCCGGACACCAATATTCCAGGGCAGCCAAACTATTTTCTCCAATTCTTTTCACCTGATCGCCAGTTATACCAATACAAGAAAAAAAATCCAAATAAAGCATTACCGTCTGTTTTATTTGCGGCGCCCAATATTCACCAATCTGTTTTCCTCGACAAAAAGGATCCTTTACCACGTTATTAAACGTATAAACTTTCATGATTAATAGCCTTTTTAATTAAAAAATAATTTAAATAATAGTAGTTAATATTATTCCTTAATTTAAAAAATTTAATAATACTATTTTACTATTATCTATAAACCAATAAGTCGATTTGAAATATTATAATTATAATATCCTATTTTATATTAAGCGATAGCTATTTTCATTATTAATAAAATAAAATAAATTTAAATTAAAAATGACAGAATATAAAAAGAAAAAATTTTTGTAATTTATTATTCAAACTTTATTAAAGAATAATTTCTAATTATAATTTTTAATTATTTTTACAAACAAGAAGGATAAAAAATTCCCATCAATATAACATATAAAAAATTAAGGTATTCTCATATAATATGACGATAAAATAAATTTATTTTATGATGATATTATAACTAATTTTATCTAATAGATAATAAACTCTATTACACCAACTTATCATTAAAAAGATAAAATAATTTAAAATAATATATACTATTCTAGCTGACAATAGAAAAAATTATTTAGCCAGAAAATAAATTTCGATATTATAATTAAAAAAATAAATAATTTTATAAACAACATAAAGCTAAGTTATATTTTTATATTTACGATAAAAAATAATAAAAATCTGCTATATTAATTTATATTTAATCGGTAGCTTTTAATAATAAAATTAATTGATGATATTTTTCATACACACAACTTATGGAGAAGATAATGCATAAAAGTATCACCGCCGTACTACTTTTGCTCTGTTCAGTGACTGCCTTAGCAAATTCACCGAAAATTGTTGCCCATCGTGGAGGAACTGCCGATGCGCCAGAAAATACCATTTATGCTATCGATCAGGCATTGAAAAATGGCGCAGATAAAATATGGATCACCGTGCAACTTTCCAGTGATAAAGTGCCCATATTATATCGCCCATCTGATTTAAATACATTAACCAATAAAAGCGGCCCGGTTTCCTCTTACCGTGCACAGCAACTTATGAAAGCGGATGCTGGATACCGTTTTGGTTCCCGTCATAACCATCTTTATTGCAATAAAGGTATTGTCATTCCTACATTAAAACAAGTACTGCAACAGTTTCGGGCGACCGATTTCTATATCGATCTGAAATCTCCCGATGCCGATCCTTACGAACAAGCACAAGCGATTGAAAAAGTATTAAAAGAAGAAAAAGCTTTTCGGCGTACTCGCTTTTATTCTACCAACGAAGCTTTCTTAAATGCTTTATCTGATCATATCCAACGTTTTGAAAGTCGTGATGAAACCCGTGATATTCTGGCAAATATTACTATGAATCATCATTGTTTGATTGATAAAAGAATTAATACTCAGCGCTGGTATGGACTGGAACTACGGCGTAAAGTAGAAGTTGTCGAAAAATATACTCTTGGAGAAGCGCGTTCATCATCCGATTTAGTTTGGGATCATGAAGCAATGAAATGTTTTCGTGCTAGCGGCGGAGCACATATCGTTTTATTTGGCATAAAAGATGAAGCTGACTATCAACTAGCTAAAGAACTAGGCGCAGACGAAGTTATGGTCGATTCGCCTAAATATTTTAAAAATATAAAATAATCAAAATATTAATAACCTCGTTATTACTATTAATAACGAGATTTTTTATTAAATAATACGGTTGTTCATCTGTTGTTGCTTTTGACAATTTTCCCTGGCCATACGCTTCTTACGAAGATCACATGGCTGCGGGCAATCACAAACTTTTTCAATGCCTATACTACTTAACCCACCACAACTTCCTTGAATTTCCTTGCGTTTAAAAATATATCCAAGAGACATAGCAATAAAAGCAAGTATGAAAAAAGCTAAAGTAGCAATAAATACTGTTAACATAATGTGACTCCGTTACATCCTTTTTACCAAATAAGGTTTAAATGCCGAACTATAACGCTCTTCAAAACCTTTATTCGTTGTAACGACCATAAAAACTGGTAAATTTAAACGTTCAGCTAGTTCCATTCCTTTTTCTGCCCCTAGCACATTTAGGCCAGTAGATAAACCATCTGCCATCATGCAAGTTGGGGCGATAACAGTAATAGAAATTAAATTATGAATAATCGGTCTACCGGTCTTCGGATCAATAGTATGTGAATAATAGACACCATCTTGTTCAAAATAATTACGATAGTCTCCAGAGGTAGCAACTGACATATTGCCAGGCTCAATAATTTCTTGTACCGACTGTTCTAGCCCTTTGTCCGAAGGTTTTTCAATCGCAATACGCCACGCTACACCTTTGCCATTATGGCCTTTTGTCCGGACTTCGCCACCAATATCGACCATATAATTATGAATATTTTGTGACTCTAAATATTCTGCTATAACATCAACGCCGTACCCTTTAGCAATAGCTGAAAGATCTATATAGAGTTGAGGTATTTTTTTTATCAGACTATTACCATCAATTGCCAGTTTATCAATACCAATCCATTGTCGACGCAACTCCAGTGTCTCTTCCGGCGGTGATTTAGTTATTCTGCCTTCTGGGCCAAATCCCCATAAATTAACTAATGGCCCGATAGTAATATCGAGTGCGCCATGGGTTAATCTATTAATATGAATTGCTTCTTTAACCACTGTCATCATGGCTAGTGAGACAGGAAATGGTGTATTTACGTGTTGAAATTGATTAAATTGGCTTAATTCAGAGTTAGGGCGATAAGTTGACATCTGATTGTTAACTTCTTCTAAACGGCTATCAATATCGTCACGCAATGTTTCCCAAAAAGGATGAGACGATTCATTAACATACTTAACAACATAGTAAGTTCCCATCGTTTGTCCTTGAATACTCTTTTGCTCTGTCTCAAAGCACCCACAAAGCATAAAAATAGTAGATAAGGTAATGGTCCAATTGAATAATTTATTTTTCAGCATAAAATTTTTTAGAGTATTAAGTCCATATTAACTCAATGATTATACATGAGTTAAAAGACAGGAAAGAATTAACCACCGAAATCATCTAATAAAATATTTTCATCTTCAACGCCTAAATCTTTAAGCATCTTAATAACTGCGGCATTCATCACAGGAGGACCACACATATAAAACTCACAATCCTCTGGCGCTGGGTGATCTTTCAAATAGTTTTCATATAAAACGTTATGAATAAAGCCTGTATACCCTTGCCAATTATCTTCTGGCATTGCATCTGATAGCGCAACATGCCAGGTAAAATTTTTATTTTCAGCCGCCAATTGATCAAAATCTTCAACATAAAACATTTCACGTTTTGAACGGGCCCCATACCAAAAACTGATTTTCCGTTTAGAATTTAAGCGCTTTAATTGATCAAAAATATGTGAGCGCATTGGTGCCATACCCGCCCCGCCACCAATAAAAATCATTTCCGCATTGGTATCTTTAGCAAAAAATTCACCAAATGGCCCAGAAATAGTAACTTTATCACCTGGTTTTAATGACCAAATGTAAGAGGACATGATCCCTGGAGGTAAATCTGCGGCTTTTGGCGGTGGTGTTGCTATCCTGACGTTTAACATGATAATTCCATGTTCTTCTGGATAATTTGCCATTGAATAAGCTCTTACTGTCTGCTCTTTTGCTTCAGAGACATAACGAAATAGATTAAATTTATCCCAATCTTCACGATACTCATCAGGCACATCAAAATCAGCATAAGAAACTTTATGTGGCGGACATTCGATCTGAATATAGCCACCTGCCCGAAAAGGGACAACTTCTCCTGCGGGAATTTTTAATTTTAGTTCTTTAATGAAAGTGGCTTTATTCTCATTCGAAATAACTTCACATTCCCATTTTTTTACCCCAAAAATCTCTTCAGGTAATTCAATTTTCAGATCCTGTTTTACATTAACCTGACAAGCCAAACGACATCCTGCTCTGGCTTCGCGTTTATTAATATGGGCCAGTTCAGTAGGCAGGATATCACCGCCACCCTGCTTGATTGTCACCCGACATTGGCCACAAGAACCTCCGCCGCCACAGGCAGATGAAACAAAAATACCCTGATTGGACAACATATTTAATAGCTTATCGCCTGCTGGAGCAGCAAAACTCTTTTTAGGGTCACCATTAACTTCAATTTTTACATCCCCTGTGTTTACTAATCTAGATTTGGCAAATAAAATCATTGCCGTTAGAATCAACACAATTAGGGTAAACATTACGACACCAAGAATAATAATATCCATGAATTATTTTCACCCTTATAACTGTACACCGGAAAAAGACATAAAACCCAATGCCATCAAACCAGTAGTGACAAAGGTGATCCCTAAACCTTTTAAACCCGATGGGATATCAGCATATTTCATTTTTTCACGAATAGATGCCAATAAAACAATGGCTAGCATCCATCCCAATCCTGAACCAAATCCATAAACAATAGATTCACTAAAATTATATTCACGCTGGGCCATAAACGAGACACCACCAAAAATCGCACAATTAACGGTGATCAATGGTAGAAAAATACCTAATGCGTTATAAAGGGCGGGAAAATAACGATCCAAAATCATTTCAAGAATTTGTACTAATGCGGCAATGACACCAATAAAAGTTATGAAATTTAAAAAACTTAAATCAACTCCCTCGATCAGGGCACCATCACGTAAAATGAAATTATAAACTAAATTATTTGCGGGTACGGAAATACCCAGAACAACAGTAACTGCAATACCTAACCCAAAAGCAGTTTTGACATTTTTAGAAACAGCCAAAAATGTACACATACCCAGAAAAAAGGCAAGAGCCATGTTTTCAATAAACACAGCTCGAACAAACAAGCTGATATAATGTTCCATTGCGTCTGTTACTCCTTTTCAACCTGTGAAGGTTTTAATGTGCGCAGTCCCCAAATCAACATACCAATGATGAAAAACGCACTTGGTGCAAGCAGGAACAAGCCATTTGGCTGATACCAACCACCATTCTGAACCGATTGCAGAATAGTAATACCGAATAGTTTACCTGAACCAAATAGTTCTCTTAGGAAACCAACTAAAATTAAAATAGCGCCATATCCCAAACCATTACCTATACCATCCATGAAACTTTCAATTGGTGGCGATTTCATTGCATAAGCTTCCGCTCGTCCCATAACGATACAATTAGTAATAATTAAACCGACAAATACGGAAAGTTGCTTAGAGACTTCATAAGCGTAAGCGCGCAGGATTTGATCAACAACAATAACCAAAGAAGCAATAATTGTCATTTGAGCAATAATTCGCACACTACTAGGAATATAATGACGAATCAATGAGATAAAAAAGCTAGAAAAACCAGTCACTAAGGTCACAGCAATAGCCATTACAAGAGCAGTTTCTAATTTTGTCGTTACCGCTAAAGCCGAACAAACGCCTAAAACTTGCAATGCAATAGGATTATTATCCAATAAAGGTCCAATCAGCACGCGTTTAATCTCTTTACTATCAGCCATGATTTAACTCTCCTTTGCGTACTTTATCCAGAAACGGACCAAAACCATTATTACCCAACCAGAAATCAAACATTTTCTGAATACCGTTTGATGTTAGTGTTGCTCCTGATAGGCCATCGATACTAGAGGGATCATCTATTGCGCCACCACGCACAATTTTTATCGCAGGTTCCCCTTGTTGATTGTAGAGTTTTTTACCAATCCATTGGGCGCGCCATTGTGGATTATCCACTTCTCCACCTAAACCTGGCGTTTCACCATGAGAATAATAAGTTATACCACGTGATGTGATTCCATCTATATCAACAGCGATAAAAGCATACATTACTGACCATAAACCAGAACCATAAACCGGTAAAACAAGTGCCATGGTTTTCCCATGATCATCATTGACTAAATAAATTTCTGCCAGGTTGGCTCTATAACGAATCTTAGCTACATCTTGTTCTGGTGATAATACAATTCGTGTGTCATCATTACGCAGTTGACTATTAAGATCGAAGTTGCCATTACTATTTGATATTTCAGCTGTTTTGAAGTCCAAAATTTTAGCGCTAATACGAGCATTATAAAGAGATTGTATCTCTTTAGCTGACATTTTTGGCTTGAGTAAACCAGCTACATCAAGAATATTACGTTGCTTATCTAATAATTTTTGTGCTTGCTGTCTAGATTTCAAACCGACCGCTGCACCAGATACAACTACTGAACAAACTAAACACAGAATAAATACCACAAGAAATGTTCTGCCGACGCTATCTTTGGGATTTTTTATTTTATCGTTAGCCACGGGCTTTTCTCCGTTTAATATTTGCCTGAACTACCAGATAATCAAACAGAGGCGCAAATAAGTTGGCAAACAAAATCGCCAACATCATTCCTTCCGGATAAGCAGGATTAATGACTCTGATGAGAACACACATCACACCAATCAGCATGCCATATGCCCATTTACCTTCATTAGTAAAAGAGGCCGAAACAGGATCTGTCGCCATAAACATCATGCCAAAAGCAAAACCGCCTAGCACTAAATGCCAGTACCAAGGCATCGCAAATAATGGATTAGTCGATGATCCAATCGCATTAAATAGATAAGACATTGCCATCATACCTATCATCACACCGGCAACGATACGCCACGAAGCTATTCGGCAAAATAAAATCAACGCCCCACCGATTAAGATCATTAAAGTTGAAACTTCACCAATCGAGCCTGGAATATTGCCCAAAAAAGCATCCATCCAAGTCACAGGCTGATGGGTCAAATTATTTATTAGTGCATGATCTCCACCCCTCGCCCATTGTGACAACGGCGTAGCACCAGAGAAACCATCTGTTGCAGTCCAAACTAAATCACCTGAAATTTGAGCTGGATAAGCAAAAAATAGAAATGCACGCCCAGCTAATGCTGGATTTAAAAAATTACGTCCAGTACCACCAAAAATTTCTTTCGCCACAACAATACCAAACGTAATACCTAATGCTGCCTGCCAAAGCGGTATAGTAGGCGGTACAATAAGGGCAAACAAAATAGAAGAGACAAAGAAGCCTTCATTGATTTCATGACCACGAATCAATGAAAATAATACTTCCCAAAAACCACCAACTAAAAAAACTACTATATAGATAGGTAAAAAATATACCGCACCAAGCAACATTTTACTTGCCCAGCCAGCCTCTGGTGTTAATGAAGCGCCCAAAAACTGAGCGATGCTATAATGCCAATCGGACACCAGGATCTTCTGCAATTCAGCTTCACTATTTAATTGATAAAGAGCTGGAATCGCTTGTGCGCCGACATTATACATTCCCCAAAACATGGCTGGAAAAACGGACAACCAGACTAGAATCATCATTCGCTTTAGATCAATACTATCACGAACATGCGATCGCCCGTGTGTGATTGTTCCCGGAGTATAAAAAATAGTCGCCACTGCTTCATAGAGCACATAGTATTTTTCTAGTTTTCCACCGGGTTCAAAATGACGTTCATACTTTTCAAATAAATTCTTTAAGCCCATGTAGTTAACCTTCTTGCTCAATTCTGGCCAATACCTTACGTAGTACAGGACCATACTCATATTTGGCTGGGCAAACATAGGTGCACAGCTCCAAATCTTCCTCATCCAGTTCAAGACAACCAAGTTGCTGAGAGCTGGCTAAATCACCAACAAGCAGATCGCGTAACAAATGGGTGATCATAATATCAAGCGGCATAATGCGTTCATAATTACCAATTGGAACCATAGAACGTTCACTACCATTAGTCGTGGTAGTGAAATTAAACTGTTTATTTTTCAGGAAGTGGCCAAGTGTGGTGCGGGTAATAGTAAACTTATCTATTCCAGGCGCAATCCAGCCAAATAACTCTTTTTCACGTCCTTCACGTAATACCGAAACTTGATTATGGAATCTGCCCAAATAACCTCGTGTATCATCACATTTATTACCCCATAAAATTGACCCTGAGATAATTCTATTTTCTCCTATTTTTAGTTCACCTTCCGTTAATTCGTACAGATCAGCGCCTAAACAAGTCCGAACTAAACGTGGCTTTTTAACTTGAGGTCCTGCCAGTGAGATTACGCGATCCGAATAAAGATGGCCGGTCGTAAAAAGTTTACCAATCGCAATCACGTCTTGATAATTTAAATGCCAGACAGTTTTCTCGGCACTAACCGGCTCTAGAAAATGGATATGGGTGCCGACTAACCCCGCAGGATGTGGGCCAATAAACTGCTTATAAATAATTTGTTCATTACCAGTAAACTTGACTAAGTTACCGTCTCCATGGCAAACATAAATTTTTCCTTCAGTTAATTTAGTCAATACTTTCAAACCATCATTGAATGCCATTTGCTCTTCGGCAATAATCAACAACGGATCCGCCGCCAGTGGACGCGTATCCATCGCCGTAACAAAAATTGCTTTTGGGCTGCTACCTGGTACTGGAGTATGGCTAAAAGGACGCGTTCGCATTGCTGTCCACAAACCTGACTGAAGTAAATTAGCTTCTACTTGTTGATACGTTAATGTATCAAGTTGATTATTATCATAACGATTAAATACAATTTGCTCATCGCCATGAATTTCAATAACAATAGATTGAAGTACTCGGCGTTCACCTCGATTGATTTTTATGATAGTGCCACAAGCCGGGCTGGTAAAAAATACGCCTGGATTTTTCTTATCTTCGAAAAGAATTTGCCCCTTTTTAACTTGCTCACCTTCCTTCACCAACATTGAAGGACGCATCCCTATATACTCTTCACCCAATACTGCAACATGATGAATGACAGGGCTATCCGCTATCACTTGAGCGGGCACTCCTGCAATCGGGAGGTTGAGTCCTTTTTTAATTTTAATCATAAGAATTGCACAAGTTTATCAGTTAAACCCTAAGCTAACGATTTCAAATGAAATCAGATAGCAACCAATAATTAAAAGGCTGTTGAATAATTGAAACAAGCCAGCTAATGAATCCCCACCAATCAATTACAATTTACCTATTATTTTAACGAAGACGATTTTATCAGTTCCCTGGCTTGCTGTCTGATACAACAAGTGATTTAGTTCAAGCAAATAAGAATAAATTTTTTATTATTTTAAGAACAATTCGCAAATAACGATCATTCAAATCATCTTTTTCGATGGATATTAGAATTTTTAGCGAAATAAGCCAAAAATGGCAGGAGACAAAATTATTAATTTTTAATATGAAAACTACAATACAAATGTATGATTAATATTTATGTACTTTTTTTGTACAATAACTCACTTTTGTATGGAACTTATGAAACGCTCTTTTTTTATTAGCATAGGGATCTTTTCCCTTTTATTTTTTATCAGTAATAGCTACTCAGCGTCAAGGCTATATTATCCATTGGATATCCGTAATAACAGCAAAAAACACTTAAATAATTCACTATTTATTCAAATTTTTAAAGAAGAAAGAGTACTTGAACTCTATACTAAAAATGAAAAAGGGTTATTTTCCTTATTTAAAAGCTATCCAATCTGTAATTTTTCTGGTGGATTAGGGCCTAAAACAAGAGAAGGTGACTTAAAAAGTCCAGAAGGATTTTATCGCATTACACGCTCACAATTAAAACCCAATAGTAAATATTATCGCGCTTTTAATTTAGGTTTTCCTAATGAATATGACCGAGCTCATGGTTATACAGGTGCTTATTTAATGGTACATGGTGGCTGTAGGTCAATTGGCTGCTATGCTATGACTGATCGCTATATAAATGAAATCTATCGTTATGTGGAAAATGCCTTACAGAATGGCCAATATGAAATACAGGTCAATATTTATCCTTTTAAAATGACATCGGCCAATATGAATCGTCACCGGAATTCACGTTACTATATGTTTTGGCAGCAACTGCAACCCGCATATGAATATTTTACTAAAACAAATCAATTGCCGGTAATTAATATTGAACAAGGACAATATTTAGTAAACAAATTTCCTAATCGTCAATCATCGCCAGCTATAGTAGGTGAAAGATTACAGTATGCGCGTGCCCAAATGGAATAAAACAAAACTCCCCGGCTGGATTCGGTGCCAATACTCATTGCCAGTTAGAGGCTGGGTTGCAATCACTGATACGATATCAGTTGTTTGAGTATGTTGCTGAAAATCGATTTCAATATCGTTATCAAGCAACCTTGCCTTACCAAAAGGTGCTTTGCGTGTAAGCCAATGCAAATTAGTCGCGCAATAGGCCATCATGTATCGTCCATCGGAAATCAACATATTAAATACCCCCATTAGCTTTAATTGATCAGCCAGTTTGGCAATAAATCGATATACAGTTAACCAGTTAGCCGGTTTTTTAGGATATTTTTCTGAAAGTTGATTTAACATCCAACAAAATACCCACTCACTATCTGTCGCTCCAATTGGCCGATAATGCCCTACTGCTAATTTTTTATAACCTTTAAGTTGGCCGTTGTGAGCATAAGTCCAATTTTTTCCCCATAGTTCTCTGGTAAAAGGATGGGTGTTTTCTAATAAAACATCACCTCGATTTGCCTGGCGAATATGCGCAATAACTGCTTCTGACTTAATCGGATACTCTTGTACAAAGCGCGCAATTGGCGACTGATAACAAGGCTTAGGATCTTTAAATGTTCGGCATCCTCGACCTTCATAAAAAGTGATCCCCCAACCATCTTTATGTGGCCCTGTCTGGCCTCCTCGAGAGATAAGACCACTTAAACTAAAATTAATATCTGTCGGGACATTAGCATTCATACCGAGTAATTCACACATAATGCCTCCTTTATGCCAGAATGAAATTGCTAAATTCAAACATTATCATGTAAAATAAATGCCTTACCCATCCGGCAATATTGTATAGCAATACTATTTTACCATCTCTTTCTCTATTAACTGAATTAAGATATGGATCACTTTAATATGAATTTCTTGGATCCGATCGGCATAGCCAAAATGAGGTACACGGATCTCAATATCAGCGGTTCCTGCCATTTTTCCACCTTCTTTACCTGTCAGTATAATCACTTGCATTCCTTTCGCACGCGCAACCTCGATTGCCTTAATGATATTGCCAGAATTACCTGATGTGGAAAGCGCAAAGAGTATATCTCCTTCTTTACCCACAGCTTCTATATAGCGAGAAAAAACATAGTCATAGCCAAAGTCATTACCAACGCAGGAGAGATGACTAACATCGGAAATCGCAATGGCAGGATAACCTGGCCGATTTTCCCGATAACGTCCAGTTAATTCTTCGGCAAAATGCATGGCATCACAATGCGAACCACCATTGCCACAAGATATTACTTTTCCTCCCGCTTTAAAGGCATTTGCCAACATAATCGCGGCTTGCTCAATCGCTTCGATATTTTCTTTGTTATTAAGAAAATTCTTCAATGTAACCGCCGCTTCTTCTAATTCAGCACAAATAAGCTCCTGATACATCATTTTTACTCCTAATAAAATATTATTTTTTTCAACAATCCCAGTGTAACGGATTAAACTTTATGAAAGAAGTATCAAAGATACTTATCATAACTAAGTTAAGTTCAATAAATAATTTGTGAACTACATTGTAATTAACATGTAAAAATATTGATAAATAAAATTACATAGATTAAAGATAAGAAAAAACACAGATATGACCTCCGATGACTTAGTTTAATCATAATCAGGAGTACCATGATGGCTCTACTCACTTTTTTTCTATTTATTGGTTTAATCGGAATTCTTTGTTATCACAAAACGAATCTACTATTTAGTAGCCTACTTATACTTGCTTATTGTTTAGTTATGGCTAGTGCTGGTTTATGGTATTATTGGACGTTATTACTCGCAGCAGCGATATTATTCCCGCTGGTCTACTTGCCAGTTCGCCGCTCATTTATTTCTAGCAAAGCCTTACAAATTTTTCAGAAAATTATCCCCGCCATGTCAAAAACCGAGAAAGAAGCCATCGAGGCGGGCACAACTTGGTGGGAAGGCGACTTATTTCAAGGTACGCCTAACTGGGATAAATTACATAATTATCCAAAACCGCAATTAACAGCTGAAGAACAAGCCTTTCTAAATGGCCCAGTTGAAGAAGCATGCCGTATGGCTAATGACTTTCAAATTAGCCATGAACTAGCCGATCTACCCACTGAATTATGGCAACATTTAAAGCAACACCGTCTTTTCGCGATGATCATCAAAAAAGAGTATGGTGGACTGGAATTTTCTGCTTATGCTCAAGCGCTGGTATTACAAAAATTAGCTGGGGTTTCCGGTATATTAGCCATTACTGTTGGTGTACCTAACTCATTAGGCCCAGGAGAACTTTTACAACATTATGGCACAGATGAGCAAAAACAGCACTATCTCCCCAAACTAGCGCGCGGTGAAGAGATCCCCTGTTTTGCATTAACCAGTCCTGAAGCCGGTTCCGATGCTGGAGCTATTCCTGATAGCGGTGTTGTCTGTATGGGCGAATGGGAAAACCAACAGATATTAGGTATGCGTCTAAATTGGAATAAACGTTATATTACCTTAGCGCCGGTAGCTACAGTATTAGGGCTAGCCTTTAAACTTTATGATCCTGATCATTTATTGGGCGATATAGCCGATCTCGGCATTACGTGCGCTTTGATACCTACCAATATTGATGGGGTAGAAATTGGCCATCGCCATTTTCCTTTGAATATTCCTTTCCAAAATGGCCCTACACGCGGTAAAGATATTTTTGTGCCGATTGATTATATTATCGGTGGTGCCAAAATGGCCGGCCAAGGCTGGCGTATGTTAATGGAATGTCTTTCTATTGGTCGTGGTATTACGCTTCCATCTAACGCTACGGGTGGCTTAAAAAGTATTGCAATGGCAATCGGCGCATATGCCTATATCCGTCGGCAATTCAAACTACCTATTGGAAAAATGGAAGGTATTGAGGAGCCTTTAGCGCGTATCGCTGGTAATGCCTATTTAATGGATGCTGCTTCAACGTTAATTACTACAGCAATTGTATCAGGCGAAAAACCAGCCGTCCTCTCTGCGATTGTGAAATATCACTGTACTCATCGAGGCCAAAAAGCAATTATTGATGCAATGGATATTGCTGGCGGTAAAGGTATTTGTATGGGTCCGGCAAATTTCCTCGCTCGGTTTTATCAAGGGGCTCCTATTGCGATCACTGTTGAGGGCGCCAATATTTTAACACGAAGTATGATGATTTTTGGCCAAGGGGCTATTCGCTGTCATCCTTACCTTTTGCAGGAAATAGCTGCAACCCAAAATAACGATATTGTCACTTTTGATAAATTACTGTTTAGCCATTTGAGCCACACAATAAGTAACCTATTCCGCAGTTTCTACTTAGGCCTAACAAACGGCAGAACAAGCAAAGCACCAACAAAAGATAATACTCGCCGCTTCTATCAGCAATTGAATCGACAAAGTGCCAATCTTGCCTTACTGGCTGATATTTCTATGGCTGTATTAGGTGGCGGGTTAAAACGCCGTGAACGTATTTCTGCCCGTTTAGGCGATATTTTGAGTCACCTCTATTTAGCATCAGCAACATTAAAACGTTTTCAGGATGATGGCCGTCCAACAATGGATTTGCCTATTGTCGAATGGGTAATAAAAGATTGTTTGTTTCAATCAGAGAAAGCCATGCAAGCACTGCTACGTAACTTTCCGAATCGTCTAGTAGCTATGTTAATCCGTATTATCATTTTCCCATTGGGTTATCATTATTCCCCACCTAATGATCAACTTGATCATAAACTAGCAAAAATTATGATGACACCATCAGAAACCCGTGATCGCATTGGTCGCGGTCAATATATGACACCCAGTGAGTCCAACCCTCATGGCATAATTAATGCCGCGTTATTAGATATTATTGCCGCTGAGCCAATCTTCGAACGCTTAGTTAGCCAAAATGCACACAAACCGCACTTTACCAATTTAGATAAACTTGCTGAGCAAGCACTTGCTGACGGTAAAATTACCCCACAAGAAGCTGACATTTTACGGAAAGCAGAAGCCAGCCGTCTAAGAACAATCAATGTTGATGAATTTGAATATGATGCCCTGGCTGTGGCTAGTGAAAAAACTGATAAACAGAAAAATAGTTCGCCGTTAAATAAAGAGCAAGCTGCTTAATCCTGGTGCTTACAGGGAGCTGTTAAGCTCCCTTATTACTAGTTATCAAACATGTTTCTAATGCCAACAACTCTGCCAATGTTTGACGCCGACGAATTAATTTTGGCTCACCATCTAAATACATTACTTCAGCAATTAGCGGGCGACTATTATAATTAGAAGACATAGAAGCACCATAAGCACCAGTATCATGAAAAACTAAATAATCGCCCACATGAATTTCAGGTAATAAACGAGGGACAACAGCGCCGTTATTTGCCTGTGTAAAAACATCACCAGATTCACATAAAGGACCAGCAACTAAGGTTTCACGTAAATTTTCATTAGTAAGATCTCGATTATCCGCTGCTAAGACAGAGATATGATGATAACAACCATACATAGCAGGACGCATAAGATCATTAAAACCACTATCAACTAGTACATAATGATTTTTGCCCATTCTTTTTATTGCCCTAACTTCAGCTAAAAGCACACCTGATTCTGCTACCAAATAACGACCAGGCTCAATTTCTAGTGTAATATGATGCCCCAAATGCGCTGAAATACGTTCACGAGCACTATTCCATAAGGCAAAATAATGGTTAATATCAATCCGCTCTTCAGCTAAATTGTATGGGATCGACAATCCGCCACCAGCAGAAATAGCTTGTATATCACAACCACTCAAGATGACCTGCTCTACCATGGCGTCACAGACTTTAGCCAGGTGACAATAATCAACCCCAGAACCAATATGCATATGTATCCCGACCAGCGTTAACTGATATTGATTAATTTTTTCAATAGCTAATGGCAGATCACTAAACCAGATACCGTGCTTACTATTTTCTCCACCCGTGTTGGTTTTTTGGTTATGTCCATGGCCAAACCCAGGATTGATACGTAACCAAATAGGATGATGCCGTTTGGCTTTTCCTAATTGAACCAGCATATCAATCGATCCGACATTAACCGGAATATCTAACTCTATTACACGCTCAAGAGTTTGCTTTTCAATCACATCCGCGGTGAACACAATTTCGGCTTGTTCACTTCCTGGACGAAAACCTGCGACTAACGCTCTTTCAATTTCGCCTAATGATACAGCATCAACTTTCACCCCCTGTTCACGCATCAAACGCAAAATATGAATATTGGAGCATGCTTTTTGCGCAAAACGGATCACATCAAATGCGGTTAACTGCATAATCGCCTGTATAATAACTTCACTATCATAGATCCAGATAGGGGTTTCGAATTGAGCAGGAAGTTTAATTAATTGTTCTGCTGTCAAATATCGACTCGTTGTGGTTGCAAACGTTGTCATTAATAACCTTAATTTATTTTTTCATTTTTTATTATTATTAATAGAAAAAATAAGGATTAAAAATATCTATTTAGCTATAGTTTATTCATATTGGATATAGATAACTGCAGCGAGTTATATAAATGAAAACTTTTTCCTGGCGTCATATAGAAATTTTTCGCGCGGTCATGACCACCAAAAACTTAACCGATGCAGCCCAATTACTTAGAACATCTCAGCCCACAGTCAGCCGTGAAATCAGTCGTCTAGAAAATCTGTTACGATTTAAATTATTTGATAGGGTCAAAGGGCGGCTATTGCCAACTGCTCAGGGGTTAAGGTTATTCGCAGAAGTCGAACGTTCTTATTATGGATTAGAAAGGATCTATAATATGGCGGAAAATATCAGACAATTTTGAGATAGTAAACTTTCAATTGCCTGTTTACCGGTATTTAGTCAGTCGCTATTACCTAAAGTCTGTAAACGGTTGCTGCTCAATTACCCTGAAGTTAACTTCACCATTACCTCTCAAGAGTCACCTATATTAGAGGAATGGCTTTCAGCGCAACATTACGATATCGGTTTGACAGAAAATCAACACATACCCACCGGTACCTATGGCGATATTTTAATTAGCCTAAATGAAGTCGTTGTTTTACCTCGTATGCACCCACTAAGTAAAAAAAAATATTTAACGGCTAAAGACTTTAATAATGTTGCTTTTATTAGTCTCTCAATTACCGATAGTTATCGCCAAGCAATTGATACATTTTTTGCTGAACAACATATTAGCCGGCGAATGATTATGGAAGTACATAATGCTGCCTCTGTTTGTGCTATGGTCAGGGAAGGATTAGGTATTTCAATCGTCAATCCATTTACCGTTATTGATTTTCTACAACATGATCCTGATAGCCTTTGTATCAAACCTTTTATTAAACCAATTCCTTTCACTGTCAATTTAATTAAGCCAATACATCGCCCTTCTTCTGAACTTACTGAAAGATTTATTCAATGCCTAAAAATGACTATTAAAGAATTTGAAACACAGTTACTTAAAGCCTTTCATGATTGATTATTTTTAAACTGATCCATCAACCAATTTAAGTTTAAAAAATTGAATACTAATTCTTAATATTATTGAGTTATTTTTATAAATAAAATATTGATAATTAAAAATAATTAGATTATTTTTTGATTAATTAATAATATGCCATGCTAATTGTATAGGATCATCTCGTCAGTTAACTGTTTTATTGATTAATTGTCGATCCACAGTAATACTATTTTGTATATGGGCGAAATTTGCCAAGCAGCGACTAAAATACTCTTTGCTGGTGAAATTGTATTGTTACCCTGTTTGAATACGCATATATACAATAACTTACTGTCAAGCGTGTTATTTTTCTTTCGGTTTTTACCATTTGCTATGAGTGATTAAACATTCATTCAGTATTAAGGAAAACATTATGAAAGTTGGCTCCATCATCACTATGGCTGTGCTTTTTACTTTCAGCACATTAGTTCAAGCGACAAATTTAAAAATGTCAGTCTATAACCCCGGTGAAAAAAGTATTTTCCCCGTCTCTTCTGAAATTATTAGTGGCGAGCATGAAATAATTCTTATTGATGCCCAATTTCAAAAAAATGATGCGGAAGAATTAGTTAATGGTATAAAAAAACTAAATAAAAAACTAACAACAATTTATATTAGTCATTCTGATCCCGATTATTATTTTGGGCTAGAGGTTATTACTAAAGCTTTTCCTAATGCAAAAGTATTAGCAACAGCCGAGACGGTTAAAGCGATAAAGGCGACCAAAGAGGGTAAACAGGCCTATTGGGGGCCTATATTGAAACAACAAGCACCTAACAAAATCATTATTCCTGAGGTGTTGCAAGGTAATACATTAACGGTTGATGGTGAAAAAATTAAAATTCAGGGACTAAAAAGTGCTGCACCTGATCGTACTTTTGTTTGGATCCCTAAACTTAAAGCTATTGTTGGCGGTGTTCTTGTCTCTGACAATATTCATGTCTGGACAGCTGACACTCAGAGCAAAGCATCTCGCCAACACTGGCTACAAGCGTTAGAAAGTATTAAACAACTTAAGCCAAAAGTCGTTATTCCGGGGCATTACCTTGAACCTTCGGCAAAAGATATTACCAGCGTTACTTTTACAGAAAACTATATAAAAAAACTAGAAAAAGTTTTAGCAAAAAGTAAAAATTCAACTGAAGTCATTGACATTATGCAGCAAGCTTACCCAAATTTAAAAGAGCCTGCTAGTCTCGAATTGAGCGCCAAAGTATTGAAGGGTGAAATGAAATGGCCACAATAATTTCGCGAGGAAAAAATGTCATCAATAACCTTACATTATATTTTTGATCCTTTCTGTGGTTGGTGTTATGGTGCGTCTCCATTGATAGAAATTGCAGCTAGTCAGCCAAATATTAAACTACAACTACATGGTGGTGGTATGCTGACAGGTTATAACCGAGTAAAGATTGACGATCAATGGCGTCAATTTTTGTTAGATACTGATAAGCAGATTGCCAGTATAACTGGACAAACATTTGGTGATAATTATCACCAAATGTTACAACAAAATAATGTAATACTAGATTCGTTACCACCGATAACAGCAATTATTACCGCTGATGAATTAGCAAATAAAGGTTTAACAATGTTAAAGGCCATCCAAACAGCGCATTATATTGATGGGCTTCAGGTCAGTGATGAGAACACTTTGTTGCAATTAGCACAACAGATTGGACTAGACAAACCGCTGTTTCAACAAACTTTTGCCATCAATAAAGATGAACCAACTAACAAACATATCCAATCTAGTCGTACCTTATTACATCAAGTTGCTCGTTCCGGTTTTCCGACCCTAATTGCTCAACATAATGAAAATCTGATGGTAATAAATTTAGATAGATATTTTTCTCAACCCCAACTATGGCAAAAATATCTACAAAATTTATCAGCAGCTTCTTTATCATAAAATTTATTTATGCCTTTCCATGGATTGAAAGGGGTAAACAGTTATTTAGTTAGTGTAAGAATAAATTTAAACTTATTAAAAAGACATCTCTAATAATTTAACGCAGCTGCTTATTATAAAGTTAAGCTGCGTTTTGAGATTATTTATTTACAATTATCAGTTAATTTAACCATTGCTGCTTTAGTAATATCACGATTAATAGAAGCAAATACAATCATACCTTTTGCATTTTCGTTATTTTTTAGCACTTTATTATGTAAGTTCTCATCAATGGTATCAACTTTGAATTCTCTTGAACCTAAAAAAGCCTTGAAACAATATTTAGACAGATCAAGCTCTTTTTCCGACAAATTAGCAACCATTACCTCGAATCTTTTTGTATAATAGGATTTCTTCGCTGTAGAAATACTACCGGCTTCTTTTTGAGAGGCAAATACCGTAACACCATTTGGCACAGTTGCCATAATTGAAAATGAACAACAGATAAGAAAAGATAATAGCAAACTTGCTTTTTTCATTTGAACTTTCCTCATATTTTATCTAGTGAGTTAAAAGTACATAAAATTAATAAAGTCTTTTTTCATTAATAATACCAGTCTAAGTGTAACAGAGTTACCCTATAGCCCCAAATATCAACATACTAACTTGTTAAAGAATATTTTTTATGAGCCAATCCTCTTTAAAATATTTAATCAACATGAGATTAATACCTGCACTGGCTAATGCGGGACCAAAAGCAATTTTATCTGGTTTATATCGTATTTTGACCCATAAAAAAACATAATTAAGTAAGCCTAGACAAGCAGATAATAACATTAGATAAGGTAAAATATATATGCCTAACCAAGCACCATAAGCCGCAACAAGTTTAATATCTCCTTGTGCTAATCCTCGACGTTTAATAGCCAATTTAAAAAAACCATAAATAAACCAAAATATTAAATAACCAATCAAGGCACCATAAATAGCTAGTAACAGTTGCTCACTAGATTGCATAGCATGAAAAAGTAATGCTAATACAAGTAAGGGATAGACTAATAAATCTGGTAAATAGCCTGTCTGATGATCAATAAAAGCCAGTAATACGCTAAACCAGACGAAAAAAAGTAAAATCATCATATGGCTAAGGTCGGTAAGTAACAAGAATATGATAGTGAAAGGAATAAAAAGAGTAATAAAAAGGAGACATCTACTGGGTGAGCCATTCAATCTATAATTAAATAGATGAAATGGTAAATAACTAATTAATAATTGGCTTAAAGGGAATAAAATAATTGTTATAATAAACGCTTGTATCAGTTGCCAATACGAAAAAGTGGTGAGCCACGTTGCCATCTTCAAATTCCTTTTTGAAAAATCCTCATTATTCTCTCAGCATCCATTTCCAACATGCATAAATAAAAAACAATGCTTAACAACAGTTCTACAATAGATATTAACAATAATCTGCTTGTAAGCGATTTTTTGCGAATTATTACGCAAAATAAAAAGGGAAAATCAATAGCTAGCGAGACAACTTGCTAGTTTATTTTCCCATCTCTATTATAGGCACAATATTTTGCTAGCATTCAGTTTATAAGGAAGCATGGTTATGCGTGTTCCTCGGATCTATCATCCTGAAGCATTAGAATCAGGCGCAATAATACGATTAAGTGATAATGCCACTAACCACGTTAGTCGAGTTCTACGTATGAGTGTAGGACAAAATATTGAGTTATTTGACGGTAGTAATTCTATTTTCGTGGCGCAAATACTCGAGGCTAATAAAAAATCAGTTATAGTGCAGCTCGGGCTGGCGACAATTGCAAACAGAGAATCCCCTTTAGATCTCCATCTTGGACAAGTTATTTCTCGCGGGGAAAAAATGGAATTCACTATTCAAAAATCAGTAGAGCTTGGCGTCAATACCATTACTCCACTACTTTCTGCACGCTGTAATGTTAAACTGGATCCCGGGCGACTGAGTAAAAAGCAACAACAATGGCAGAATATTGCTATTTCTGCTTGCGAACAATGTGGACGTAACAAGATCCCCTTAATTCGTTCAGTCATGCCTCTTGAAGCTTGGTGCATGGAAAAAGATGATGCATTAAAAATTAATCTCCATCCTAAAGCCCAATCAAGTATTAATACACTGCCTGCATCTGTAAATAAAGTCCGCTTACTCATTGGCCCAGAAGGCGGACTTTCACCAGAAGAAATCATAATGACAACTAATTACCAATTTACTAATATCCTACTTGGACCTCGGATATTAAGAACAGAAACCACTGCGTTAACTGCAATCACAGCATTACAAGTTCGTTTCGGCGATCTTGGTTAAGGAGACAAAATGATCAAATTAGGTATTGTGATGGATCCCATTTCAACCATAAAAATTAAAAAAGATAGTAGTTTCGCTATGCTATTAGAAGCACAACGCCGTGGCTATGAAATTCACTATCTAGAAATGGGCGATCTCTATTTATTACAAGGCGAAGCATACGGGCATACTAAGCAACTGATCAATATTAAACAAGATACTATGCAATGGTATGAATTTGGTGCTGAGCAAGATATTGCGCTGAAAAATCTTGATGTGATTTTAATGCGAAAGGATCCTCCATTTGATACTGAATATATTTACGCCACTTATATCCTTGAAAGAGCAGAACAAGCAGGTAGTTTAATTGTCAATAAACCTCAAAGCCTACGGGATTGTAACGAAAAACTATTTACTGCCTGGTTTGCTAAGTTAACGCCTGATACATTAGTAACCCGAAATAATAAAAAACTACGTGAATTTCATCAAAAACATGGTGATGTCATCTTTAAACCCCTGGATGGAATGGGTGGCGCGTCTATTTTCCGGCTAACAAAAGATGATCCTAATGTCAGCGTCATTATCGAAACATTAACCCAACATGGTCAGCGTTTCTGTATGGCGCAAGATTACTTACCTGCTATCAAAGAAGGTGATAAACGTGTGTTGGTTGTCGATGGTGAACCGGTTCCTTATTGCTTAGCCCGTATTCCAGCTCAAGGTGAAACGCGAGGAAATCTAGCTGCTGGAGGATCTGGGGAAGCGAGGCCATTGACAGGAAGTGATTGGAAAATTGCTAGAACAGTCGCGCCTATATTAAAAGAAAAAGGGTTAATTTTCGTTGGCTTAGATATTATTGGTGATCGCTTAACCGAAATTAATGTTACCAGTCCTACCTGTATACGTGAAATTGAAGCCGCATTTTCGGATATATCAATTACGGGTATGTTATTTGATGCAATAGAAAAACGACTAACTGCAAAACAGCAAATTAACAAATAGCTAACATTATGGTTAACTGAATAATAAAATAGGATACTATAAATGTTTTCTACTGTTATAAAATACGAATATCGTAAAGTCTACCTACGATAGAATTTACACAACCTAGTGTGTTTGATTAATTATTTTTTACCGCTTAATTCAGGTATATTTTATTGATAATTCAGGAAAATAAGTTTAATAATATGAATTTACAAAACCACTTTCTCATCGCCATGCCAACGTTATTAGATCCGTTTTTTCAAAAGTCGGTGGTTTATATCTGTGAGCATAATGAAAAAGGTGCTATGGGTTTGGTGATCAATAGACCAATCGAACAAATTTCAATCAACAGCATATTAAAAAATTTAAACATCAAAACAACAGAATACGATCATATAACTGAATTAAGTCAACCGGTTTTTTCTGGTGGCCCGATTGCAGAAGCGCATGGTTTTATTCTACATTCGCCACAAAACGGTTTTCATTCTACCTTAAAGCTTTCTGATGAAATTATGATCACCACTTCAAAAGATATTCTCGAAACTTTAGGCACCACCAAACAACCAGAAAAAACACTTATCGCCTTAGGATATTCAAGCTGGGAACAAGGGCAACTGGAAAAAGAGATGATGGAAAATAATTGGCTAACCGCTAAAGCTGATAGCAATATCATTTTTCACACACCTATTGCTGAACGCTGGCGTGAAGCCGCTGCTCTGATTGGGATTGATATTTTTAATATTTCAAATCAAGCAGGTCATGCATAATGGCAAATAGAACAATTATCGCTTTTGATTTCGGTACACTGAGTATTGGCATCGCCATCGGGCAGGAAATTACAGCAACTGCCCGTCCTTTAACAGCAATAAAAGCCAAAGACGGTAAGCCCAACTGGTTAGAAATTGAAAAAATATTACAAGAATGGCAACCTGAACTAGCTATTGTTGGACTTCCTCTCAATATGGACGGAACAGAGCAGCCAATGAGCAATCAAGCCCGTAAATTTGCTAACCGTTTGCATGGGCGCTTTGGTATTCAAGTTACATTACATGATGAACGCCTAACAACGATAGAAGCGCGAGCACAACTCTTTAATCAGGGTGGTTATCGGGCTTTAAATAAAAGCAAGATTGATTCCATTTCTGCTGTCATCATTTTAGAAAGTTGGTTTGAACAACATGCTTAGTCAGCATAATTATAATAAACTGTTACTCATAGCCACGATAATGAAGTTATGCTGTTATCCTATTTTATTTAGCATCTAAATTTTTATGAATACAATCCAACAAAATCTGGTTAATGTCAAAAATCGCATCATTCAAGCAGCTAATAAATATCATCGCTCGCCAGAAGATATTACTCTGCTTGCCGTCAGTAAAACTAAATCATGTGAGGCAATTCAAGACGCTATCGATGCGGGTCAATACCAGTTTGGCGAAAATTATTTGCAAGAAGGGATAGAAAAAATCACCTATTTTAGTCACAAACAGGATTTAATATGGCACTTTATCGGCGCGCTACAATCCAATAAAAGCCGATTGGTAGCTGAGCATTTCGATTGGTGTCATACTATTGATAGATTAAAAATAGCACAACGATTAAATAATCAGCGTCCGGCAAATAAAGCGCCATTAAACGTACTGATCCAAATTAATATCAGTGATGAAATAAGTAAATCAGGTATTGCACCAGCAGAATTAGATAAATTAGCGGCTGAAATTGTATTACTACCAAACTTAAAATTACGTGGTTTAATGGCAATCCCAGCCCCAAATAATGAACTGAGCCAACAAACGTCAATTTTTCGCAGTATGGAAAATTTATTTAATCAATTAAAAAAACAATATCCAGATATTGATACTCTTTCCATGGGTATGACCGCTGATCTTGATATTGCTATTGCTTGTGGTTCAACATTAGTCAGAATTGGCACAGCTATTTTTGGTTCCCGATAATGAATTAATTTGAAAATCAATGCGATCAATAAAAGGAGCAATATAATGCAACAGCGAAAAATTACCTTTATAGGCGCTGGGAATATGGCTCATGCGATTATCGCAGGATTAATATCTGCTGGTTATCCGGCAAATTACATTACAGCATGTTCCCCCACAGCAACAAATCGCGAACTACTGGTAAAAAAATATGGTATAAATGGAAAAAGCGATAACAGCGAAGCAAGCAAACAGGCAGATGTTATTATTCTTGCTGTTAAGCCCCAGATAATGGAAACCGTTTGTCAACCTCTAAAAGAACAGGTTAATTTTGCCAATAAATTGGTTTTGACAATTGCCGCGGGAATTCCGGCGAAACGTTATCAACAGTATCTCGCGCCTAATATAAATTTGGTGCGTGTTATGCCCAACACACCGTCTCTGGTTGGTCAAGGTGTTAGTGGTTTGTATGCCATGGATTGTGTATCAGAGGATGATAAAACCTTTGCTACAGAACTAATGGCAAGTGTTGGTAAAGTTTTCTGGCTGAATAACCAAGCCGCTATTAATGATATTATTGCCGTAACTGGTAGTGCACCCGCTTACTTTTTCCTATTTATGGAATCAATGCAACAGGAGGCTGAACGACTTGGTTTTGATAGTAAAACAGCAAAAGAGCTGGTTTTATATACCGCCCAAGGTTCTATTGCCCTAGCAGCAAGTAAATCAGATCTCTCTTTTGCGACATTAAGAGAACAAGTAACCTCTAAGGGCGGGACAACAGCTAAAGCCTTAGAGCAGTTTTATCAAGCTAATTTACCTCAGATTGTTACCAATGCCATGCGTGCTGCAATCTGCCGCGCTGAAGAAATGGAAAAACAATATTGATCTTTTAGGATAATTAAATGCAATTTTTAACTTTTATCGTACCAACCATTATTCAACTATACATTATTATTTTATTGCTACGCGTTTGGATGCAATGGGTTAGAGCGGATTTCTACAATCCCTTTTCCCAATTTGTGGTCAAAGTCACTCAACCGATCGTAGGACCATTGCGTCGTTTTATTCCAGCCATTGGTGCGATTGATACAGCAACTTTATTAGTCGCCTATATTCTTACCGTGGCCAATATTCTTTTTGTCATGTGGGCAACAAATACGCTCGCTTTAATCAGCATAACGTTACTACCTCTTAGCTTTATCCAATTATTAACCTATGCCGGCAAGTTAGTTTTTTGGCTGATCTTAATTCGAGCTATTCTTAGTTGGATAAGCCAGGGCCGTAATCCTATTGATTATATGCTTATGCAATTAACCGAACCTTTGATGTCACCTATTCGTCGGATTATTCCTGCCATGGGTGGATTGGATTTCTCAGCCATGATAGTGATGCTGATCTTGATTGCTTTAAATTATCTGCGGTTGGATATTCTGTTATTTATTGATCCGACTATTACCAGCATACTTTTTCAGTTGGCTATTTGATGTAAAGGTAAACAAACTTCATGCAAAAAGTGGTATTAGCAACGGGTAATGCCGGCAAGGTAAGTGAATTTTCTGACCTATTAAAAGAGTGTAACTTAAATATTATTGCTCAAACTGAGTTAGCTATCAGTCCGATCGCGGAAACAGGATTAACTTTTATTGAAAATGCGATATTAAAAGCACGTCACGCAGCAAAAGTCTCTGGTTTAGCGGCCATTGCCGATGATTCAGGCCTTTCGGTTAAGGCGCTAAAAGGTGCGCCCGGTATCTATTCAGCACGCTTTGCGGGTGAAAATGCTTCTGACGAAGATAATTTATATAAACTATTATCCCTCATGAAAGATATCCCGGATAACCAACGCCAAGCTCAATTCAATTGTGTCCTGGTTTATCTCCGCCATGTTGCCGATCCCACACCGATTATATGTCACGGTATATGGCAAGGTGTGTTAACCCATGAACCTAAAGGTAGCAACGGTTTTGGTTATGATCCTATTTTTTATGACACCAAACTAAAACTTACCGCAGCTCAATTAACCAAAGCGCAAAAAAATGCACTCTCTCATCGTGGGCAAGCATTAAGGATGTTATTAGGATCTTTAACTAATGCTTAAATTACCTCCAATGAGTCTGTATGTTCATATCCCTTGGTGTGTACAAAAATGCCCTTATTGTGATTTTAATTCACATACACTAAAAGGTGAGCTACCCCAACAAGAATATGTCACACATCTTCTAACCGATCTCCAGGCTGACCTGGCATTAATAAATGGTCGCCAAGTTAATAGTATCTTTATTGGTGGAGGTACGCCAAGTCTGCTCGACGCTAAGGCGATGCAATCTTTGCTTGATGGTATACGGCAAAGATTATCCTTGGCTTCCGATGCCGAAATCACCATGGAGGCTAATCCTGGCACCGTTGAGGCGGATCGTTTTAGCCAATATCAACAAGCTGGCATTAATCGGATTTCGATTGGCGTACAAAGTTTTGCTGCCGATAAACTCACTAAACTAGGCAGAATACATGGCCCCGAAGAAGCCATCCAAGCCGCTTCTCTGGCAGCAGCATTAAATTTACGTAGTTTTAATCTTGATCTGATGCATGGCTTACCTGATCAGACACTGGAACAAGCACTTTCTGATCTACGCCAAGCAATTGACTTATCTCCGCCCCATATTTCTTGGTATCAATTAACGATTGAGCCTAATACCCATTTTGGCTCTTGCCCACCGATACTCCCTAATGATGATGCACTATGGAAGATTTTTTCTCAAGGGCATCAGTTACTTAATAAAGCCGGATATCAACAATATGAAATATCGGGTTATGCCAAGCCAGGATATCAGTGTCAGCACAATTTAAATTATTGGCGTTTTGGCGATTATCTAGGTATTGGCTGCGGCGCACACGGAAAAATCTCTTTTGCTGATGGTCGTATTTTGCGAACAATGAAAACAAAACATCCCCGTGGCTATATGACGGGTCACTATCTCTATCAACAACAAGAGGTAAACCAATCAGATAGGCCTTTTGAATTCTTTATGAATCGCTTTCGCTTGCTTGAGGCGGTAGCAAGACAGGATTTTGTTGATTACACCGGTTTAGCGGAAAGTGTTATTCGTCAACAACTTGATAACGCTTTGAAACAAGGTTATATCACACAAACAAAATCGCACTGGCAGATCACCGAGCAGGGTAAGTTATTTCTTAACTCTTTGTTAACGCTATTTCTATAAAGTCATTTACATCCCATTTAGCATTGGGATGTAAATGATGGCATATTATTCTACTTTTCTGAGCAGTTATACCCTTTTATCTACTATAGTATTCCTACTCTTACCATCGGTATTATTAATACCAGGTTGAGTGATACCAAATAATTTACCCAATGTCGTATCACCAATAACCTGTTTATGGAGTGCTTGTACAGTTTCCTTGCTAATTAGAGGACTTTTATTTTCAATTAGAAACTTAATAGGATCATACATGCCATCCGGCCACTCAATGGAATTACCCTTAGTCAGTAGTTGAATAAAAATATCCAGATGAGGAGGTACCGCATACAGTAGCATGGTATTTTGTCCTGTACGATTATTACCTTGTACACACAATTCTCTCAAATTGCGATAATTACCACTTTGCAATGCGTTTTTTAAAAGAGCTCCCCTAAATTCACCGTGTAAATTGTCTCTATTAGAAAATTCTAAACTCCCCTCTTTGAAGTGAGCAATAAATTTTGCTGAATCAGCACCTTCTTCGATTGTACAAAAATTTTCATGGCCATACTTAGGGTTGTCTAAGTTTTTTCCAAGCTGCTCGCGTATTATTTCATCATCACTCATACATTGGATACTTACCCTAATATGATCATCAGTACTTTCATGACCAATACCAAAAATATCAGGGTTATCAGATATATATTGGCGAAACGCCATACCTGTAGCCGCTGCACAAAAAACACCATAAGAAGTGTTTGCACTATCAACTACATTATTGGCTTGATATATTGTATGCTCTGCAATTTGTAATCGATAATCCCATTCACCATATTTATTAGGTGGATCAGCGTCAATGGTAAAATCTTTTTGGTGTTCAGGATTGGCTAACTGACGCAACTGTTCAAATTTCTGTAATCGCTCATTTAGTGAAGTATCATCGGATGATGGATGATAAATTTGAAATAATTTCTCTAAGGCCTGCGACTTCATTTCATCTTGAAAAAAATGGTTAACCCGCTCCAATAACCCCGCATTTTGTCTTATAAATTGACGATGTTCTATCTCTGTTTTAGCTGAGCAAAAGCTATCATAAGAGGTATCTGCCTGATCAGCGATAGTATTGGATTGATATATATTGTGTTGTCCAATCTTGAATTGAAAACTCCATAGTCTAGCTTCGTTAGGTGGATTAACCTCAACAGTAAACTTTGTTTGTTGTTCTGGTTTGGCTAAATCAATCAATCGTTCAAATTTCTCTAGTTGCTTATTTGGTGATGCATCATGGCGTGCTGGCTGATTAATTTGATCAAACAATGCCTCTATTGCTTGCCGCTTCACACCACCTTGAAAAAAATCTTTAATCCGATCCCATAATCCCATATATTGTGCTTCAGCCAATGTTTCTGCATTCATAACACGATTAAGTCGACTTTCATTGAAGTTATAATTGTGGTTATGACCTAGGTTCAATATGGTAGACATGAATTGTGCTCCTATCAAAGCCAAACTTTTTAGTCATTTATTTTCTATAACAGGCTTATCAGTTAAGTTTCATACTTAGTACTGTCTTTTTTATTGACATTAGCCACTAACAAAAACAGTCTATTTAACGATAAGTGTTATTATATTTAATAAATTATTTCATTTAATAGAATAGAGATATCAGGGTATAGCCTGATTTTTATCAAATAGTTAATATTTCATGGAGTAATAAACAAGCTCGTAGATTTTAATTTTTTCTCATTAAAAAACTTCACTGAAATCTAGCAAGAAAAATGTCAGAAAATTTAACCTGACTAATACCTGCAACAATAACAGGTAATAATCAGATTAAATTTTATTGATTAAAATAAATTGCGATTAAATTAAGCACTCAATTTAGTCATACCCGATTAAATTGTACGGTTAAAATAGATGATAGTTTAAAAAACTATTTCAACTTATTTAATAGATCAATACGCAGCTGTTCCATGTGGGTAATTTTGCGACAAACCTGTTGGCCAAACTGGCGAAAATTATCTTCTTGCTTTTTCCATTCCAATTCTAAATCCTGCTGTAATCCGCTTAACCCACCGAGCAAATTTTGCAGCGACTGGTTGGTATCACTACCGGTTAATAATTGTCTACGCCCCATTTCATTAATACTATCTTGCAATATTCCACCTAAACTTTCATTAAGTAAAATACGGCTGTCTGCTTCAATTGTTTTTAATCTCTGATGATGAAAGATCAAGCTATCAGCGCGTTGTTCAATAACCTTATCAATCTGTTTATCCAAATTCTGTTTTAACACATTTAAGCGATTTCTCACTTGACTGTCCTGACCCATCAACCGAACCACCAGCTTATCGAGTATTTGCTTAGCTTCCGCTAATTTCTGCTCTGTATGCTGTTTTATCCACGGCAACTCCTTACGCACCTCTGTTTGATAATTAATAGCTTGCACTCTCTGCAGCGCGGTTAATGGCATTACTTTATTATTAAATCTAACTTCACCATCAGGTGTGATCTGTAAATTGCCACTGGTGCCTTTCACTTGTATATGTTGTTTGGTAATAATAATGTCATCTTTAAGATTCGTAGAACATTGATGTCCTTCAGCCACAGCAAAAGTTGCCATCAGTAATGTACAAACAATTAGTAAAATACGTAACATATCTTCTCCTGTAACCTGCTGCTTTATATTGCCATTTGTTAAAAAACGGAGCGACCTATCCGTTGAGATAATAATTCTAAGGCAGCGCAACCTGCCAAAGAGTTCCCTGATTTATTTAATTCAGGTGACCATACCGCTACAGTAAAAGCATTAGGCACAACACAAATGATACCGCCACCAACACCTGATTTACCCGGCATACCGATACGAAAAGCAAATTCACCAGAGCCATCATACATACCACAAGTCATCATAAGGGCGTTAATTTGTCGAGCTTGGATTGGTGTGATGATCTGCTCCTTATTTAATAATCGTCCATTATTGGCTAAATAATTAAAACATTGGGCTAATTCCACACAATTCATGCTTAGTGAACAATAATGAAAATAAGTTTCTAATACTGCTAAAACATCACTCTTAAAATTACCAAAAGATTTCATTAAATAGGCAATTGCTGCATTGCGACTCGCATGCTCCATTTCCGAGCGCGCCACTTGGTTATCATAACCAATATCCATTTGACCGGTAAGTGAGCGAACAAATTCTAACATTCGTTGCTTAGGGGTGCTGAATCGAAACTGCAACATATCAGTGATGATAATAGCCCCGGCATTAATAAAAGGATTCCTTGGTATGCCCTTTTCCATTTCTAACTGTACCAATGAATTAAAAGGTAGTCCTGACGGTTCCTTACCAACCCGACACCAAATTTCATCTTCGCGGTAGCGAGTCATAGCTAAGGTAAGGCCAAGGACTTTAGAAATTGACTGAATAGAAAAACGCTCATATGCATCACCGGCCGAAAATATCTCTCCTTCGACAGTACAAACAGCCATAGCCAAATGGTGATTCGGTACTTCTGCTAACGCTGGGATATAATTTGCTACTTTTCCTTGTCCGATCAAAGCACGGACCTGCTGTAAAATATCTATGAGTAAGGTATTAGAAAGTGTTGTGTTTAAAGTTTTCATGTCTTAATACTATCCGATATTATTTTTATTTCCTATAAATTACCATGATAAAAATATAATCTATTTATCAGGTTAACTTTTATCTATTTTCTCTTGATGCTTAAATTTCACCCAATTGATGATTAAAAAATTTAATTAATTCCAAAACTCATAATTATCAAGTGCCTATTATACGGCAAAATATCACCTAGTTAAGTTAAAGAGCAAAAGCTTCTATCATTAATTATAATTTAAAAACATAATAAAATTTTAACTTATAATGCAAAACATAACCACCTATTATTAAACATCAGAAAAATTAATTAATAATTTTAACGAATTCCATGTAAAAATAGATAGTTAATTAAATACTAACTGAATATTTTTTTAGCCTATATTATAAGCATGCTAAATTTAACCATTTGAAAATATATTAATATTTTTTATATATGTATAATGGATAGAATGGCAGACATCATTTTGATTGATTTAAAGTTTTAAAAAATATATTGTTGTAATAAAGACAATATTTATTACTTAAAATAAAGAGACTAAAATAGTTATTTATTTTTTTATTCAATGAGTTAATATAAATCTAATTTTATCATCATTTATTATGATGAATTAAAAAATAAGATAGCGTAATATTTGCCAACTTTGTAATGAACCATCTGTAATTTAAAGTTATAAAAATACATTTAAAATTGCTAAATATTTCATTTGCTTTTTCTTTAATTGATACTAAGCAAAAAATAAATAACTGCTAATCTTTAAAAATATAGTTTTATAGTGAAATAATCTATTGATAAACTTATCTACACCAAAAAAGTAATCGTTAGATGTGGATTAAATAATCCCTTATATTTATTCTTCGGTTAGACAAATTAAAGATGCCAAAGACACTTAGTAACAATAATCTGTCTAATAATATTTTAAACAGATTAATCCCACCAAATATCAAATAATTCCGATGTAACCACCTTTTTCATACCTTGATTTTTTAACCACTCTTCGACTAATTTACGATGCTCTTCTGTACATTTGCCAGTTTTTTCCATACAGATTAATCCTTCCCAATCTAAATAACCACTGGCGTCCATCGCTAAACCATTAGGCTGAATAAGCTCTATAATAAAGGTATCAACCATACTATCAATCTTATCAACCGGTGTTTTAGCAGGAAAAGACCATTTTACTGAGAAACCGACCTCCTGAAATTCGTCTATATGTAGTTTTTTACGTAAACGACGGCTACGTTGCTTAGACATTATTTTATCCTCTCAAACATAAGATCAAATACACCATGACCTAATTGTTGGCCACGCTTTTCAAATTTAGTCACTGGTCGCGAAGCGGGGCGCTCAACATAATCGCCTGCAACTGACAAATTTCGATAATTACTGATTTCGCGCATTACATTTAACATATGCTCGGCATAAGGCTGCCAGTCGGTTGCCATATGAAATATACCGCCTAACTCTAATTTATGTAAAACAAGCTCAGCAAAAGGTTGCTGCACAATTCGACGCTTATTATGCCTTACTTTGTGCCAGGGATCCGGGAAAAAAAGTTGCACCATATTTAACGAATCATCTGGTAACATTTTCTCCAATACTTCAATTGCGTCATGACACATCACGCGTAAATTACTCAAGTTGGCTTCATTGGCGGCTGCCAAACAAGCCCCAATTCCCGGGGCATGGACTTCAATGCCCAAAAAATTTTTAGCCGGATTTTGTTCTGCCATGGTAACTAATGATGCTCCCATACCAAAACCAATTTCCAGGATCACCGGCGCATTATTGCCAAATAGCGAATTAAATAATAGAGGCTGGCCAGTAAAGTCTACCCCCATCTTAGGCCATAACATTTGCAGCGCATTTTCCTGACGGGGAGTTAATCTTCCCTGACGACGAACAAAGCTACGAACACGACGCATTACTTTGCCCTCGTCATTCACTTCTGGAGTGATAACATTTTTCATCATAAGTATTGAGATTATTTCTACCAATTAATACTATTCATAATAGAGACAATTATATTACGAGTAGTTGAATAAGAAAATGGCTGGTATAAGCATTACTTGATTGACGGAATAAAAGCCCTCGTCAAAGCTAATATCTGACTAAAAAGTAAAAAATATATATTCCTAACAAAAACGGCTATCGATGATAACACTACTCATATCAAAACCTAATTTTTATCAAAACTATTTAGGGTAAAGACTTTTTATATGGATACACTGCAATTTTCTCATTCTGTACTTAACTGGTATCATCGTTATGGGCGCAAAACGCTTCCCTGGCAACGAGAAAAATCACCCTATCATGTCTGGTTATCTGAGGTCATGTTGCAGCAAACACAAGTTGCTACCGTTATCCCTTATTTTGAGAAATTTATTAACCATTTCCCTGACATCACCTGTTTAGCTAATGCCTCACTAGATGAAATATTGCACCTCTGGACTGGCCTCGGTTACTATGCCAGAGCGCGCAATTTGTATAAAGCAGCACAACAAATTGTGGCAAAATATAATGGCAATTTCCCTAATAAATTTGAACAGGTTATTTCGCTGCCAGGTATCGGACGCTCTACCGCAGGCGCTATTTTATCGTTATCACAAAATCAACATTTCCCAATCTTGGATGGTAACGTAAAACGCGTGCTTACACGTTACTATGGCATTGCAGGTTGGCCCGGTAAAAAAGAAGTTGAAAACCAATTGTGGGCTCTCAGTACCCAGGTAACCCCAGCTAATGATGCGCAATATTTTAATCAGGCGATGATGGATCTCGGTGCTATGATCTGTAGTCGCAGTAAACCAAAATGCGAACTTTGCCCGTTACAAAAAGGTTGCCATGCTTTTATAAACCATAGCTGGCAAAATTTTCCTGCCAAAAAACCTAAACAACAAATTGCCGCCAAAAGTAGCTGGTTTTTGATCCTACATCATGACAACTCAATTTGGTTAGAAAAGCGCCCTCCTGCTGGTATTTGGGGAGGCTTATTTATTTTTCCACAATTTGATACGCTTAATGCACTAAATGAGTGGCTTGAGAATTCGGGTATTGTATATGACAAAATAGAACAACTCATTCCATTTCGTCATACCTTTAGCCATTTTCATTTAGATGTTATCCCCATTTATGTCACTATTAATCAATTCTCCGCTTGCATGGATGAAACGCAAGGACTTTGGTATAACTTACAGCAAGATATAAAAATTGGCTTAGCCGCACCGGTTGAAAACTTACTTAACCAATTTAGAAATTAACTTTGCCGTTTTGAGGATCACTTAATGAGTAGAACTATTTTTTGTACTTTTTTACAACGTGAAGCGGAAGGTTTAGATTTTCAGCTTTATCCTGGGGAAATAGGTAAACGGATTTTTAATCAAATATCTAAGGAAGCCTGGGGGCAATGGATGAGCAAACAGACCATGCTGATCAATGAAAAAAAGCTTAGCACGATGAATCCTGAAGATAGAAAATTACTAGAGCAAGAGATGGTAAAATTTTTATTTGAGGGGCAAGACATTCATATCGAAGGCTATACCCCACCTGAAAAATAATGGTCAACCCATCAGAATCTTGACCATTCTGATGGCTTTTTATCTGACAAACTGTGAATGATATGTGATATGAAAAAGCTGCTGCTCCCTCTCATTATTGCCCAACTTTTGCTGGCTTGCTCCAGTAAAAAAGAAGTCTCATTTCATCCTGAATACATCAAAGATACCAATGGATTTGATATTTTAGTTCAGCAATTTGCACATAATATTGAGAATATTTGGGGCATTCAGGAAGTTTTGATTGCGGGGCCAAAAGATTACGTCAAATATACTGATCAATATCAAACCCGTAGCCATATTAATTTTGATAGCGGCCGCATTACAATAGAAACTATTGCTGGCGTAGAGCCGAAAGAATACTTAAAAAAAGCAATTATTACTACCTTATTGATGGGTGATGATCCAGGCTCTATTGATCTCTACTCTGATATTAATAATATCGCTATTAGTAAAGAGCCGTTTTGTATGGACAAGTACTTGATCAGACAAATCAACCAATCCGCTGGGAATGGCGGGCGACAAAATTCGCCGATTATTTATTGCAAAATAAATTACAGCGCCGTCAGTCAGGATTACACATTATCTGGTCAATTACCATCCAATTAGTGCCAAATCACCTGGATAAACGTGCTCATAAATATTTACCTTATATTCGTCAGGCAGCGGCAAAATATGGCGTTGATGAATCGTTGATCCTAGCAATTATGCAAATAGAATCTAGTTTTAATCCTTATGCAGTCAGTCGCTCTGATGCCATAGGTTTAATGCAGATTATGCCAAACACCGCAGGTAGAGACGTTTTTCGTACCCAAGGAAAATCGGGCCTTCCAAGCCGCAATTATTTATTTGATCCCGCCAATAATATCGATCTAGGGACTGCCTATTTATCATTGTTACAAAACACTTATCTAGGTGAAATCACTAATGCTACCTCGCGTCGTTATGCGATCATCACCGCTTATAACGGCGGAGCCGGTAGCGTATTAAGAGTATTCCACAACGATAAAAAGTTGGCAGCGCAAATTATTAATCAAATGCCACCAGGTGATGTTTACCAAACATTAGTGACTAAACATCCAGCAGCTCAATCACGTAACTATCTGATTAAGGTAAATAATGCGCAAAAAAATTATCGATAATAACTTTTTTACTTAGCTAAGTTGGTAGCCTGAAAATAAACGGCAGCATGTCTCATTGGCGAAAAAGCTTTGAACGATTTTTCTATAACACTACTTAAATTGTTGAAAAAACAAGCATAAGAAAGCTTATTGCAATAATTTTAATTGACGAAAATATTATAATCAGGTTTAATACGCCCTGTTGCCCGGATAGCTCAGTCGGTAGAGCAGAGGATTGAAAATCCTCGTGTCGGTGGTTCGATTCCGCCTCCGGGCACCAAGTTGCTAGCACAGTCATTGAAACTGAGAGTTTCAATTATTTCTTAAAATTATCCTCGATTAAGTATTCGTTTAGCGATTTAATCGCTTCCAAACTTTGCCCCATAAACTTATCCAACAAAATATAAGAATTACTCGTTAAAGAGATAACCTTTATCATAAGTTCAGCAAATTCATTTGCATTAGTAATTTCTGTTGTTTTTAGCAACATATCCATTCTTGGGATTAGCTCTTTACCTAATTCAGCATTAAATCCATAATATTCTGGATGTAATAGCAAAAAATCATCTACCGTTATTTTCTTTGAAATTAATTTAGCCAACTCTACGATAAGAGATAATATTTTATCATCAACGCCATTCTCGAGGCTCTTTTCACTATCAACTAATTTTTTTGTGTTTTCAAATAAAAGCAATAACTGCCGCCAAAACAAGTTATTTTTATAACTCTGTTCACTGGCAAGATTTAAATCATCATCACTAAGATAAACTCCAGCTTCATATATTTTAGCTTTTGGCGCTGATGGGAGATTATTTTTCACCAGATCTTTTTCTAATGAAAGAGGATGGGCGATTACTTTTTTATTTAATTTATTTGCTAGCACTTGAGCGACGGGGATTGAACCCATTGCGCCAAAACAAGATTGCAACTCAATAGTTTCTACTTTTTGCCAGTTATTAAAACCAAGTGATTTTATGGCTAATCCTTCAATAATATTACTAAAATCCTCTCCATCCATATAATTTACTATGGTCGGTACTCCCTGTGCCTTAATAAATAATGTATTTCCTTCCAAATTGAAAATGGAATCTTTTCCCAGCAAAGAATCTTGCCGTATTGCTTGTAAATTAACTGAACCTGAAATAACATTTGAGTTTTGAAATTTACCATTTACGATATCTTCAAATTGAGAAGCCGAAACAATTCCATTATATTTCTCTGTGTATATCCCAATGCGCGCCCCATGGCTAATAACAAATTGACCCTCACCTAGACTCACCATCATACTTTTTAATTCATAATCCGTACCATAAAAAGCCACTAAGCGACCAGGTGGTAATTCTGCTAATGATATAACGCTGTTCATGTCTATTAGTTTTGTATTCTTATTGTCTATTAGCTTTATATTTGTTAATAAATTTTTAATACTTTTTTTATTATTACCAGTGGTACAGAGCGCTTTGAGATCTTGATAAAAAATTGTTGCCTGCTCATCAGTTAATTCATTAGCTTGTTTTAAAATTTTTGTCATATATTCTGGTAATTCTAAAACTTCATCTTTTAAAGATTGCTCAACAACCTCATTAATTGAGTTGTTAGGTACTTGAGAACCGATAGCTTGACCGGCATATATTTTTAGTTTATCTGATGGCATACCAAATCGTTCTAACTGACCTTCAACAAATTGGCCAATTTGTTCTGCCATAATAATACCATTGTTATTTATAAGAGAAGCACATAATTTATTATTCTCTAAACTAGAAAATAAACCATTGCCTAAACTAATCATCATAGAAATAAGCTTCCCTTCCTCTGTATTTAAAAATACAATTTCTCCTGGTTTAACAAGTAATAATTCATCCATATTGTTAATTTCACGATAACTATGTAGTACTTGCAACCACAAGCTTTGACTATTTTCAATAGCCTGATTCTGTTGTATTCTTGACAATCCTTCTGCTAACTTTTGTTTATATTCTTTATTTATTAATAATTTAGCATTGTATAACACCTCAGAAATATAATTATTATTATCTTTTGGCAATTTATTATACCAATACATTTTATGTACTATATCCCGAATTGGATTGTTGTTAATTGAATAATTAATTTTGTTTTTAAAAACTCTTTGTCCTGACAGTTCATTTAAATACCAATCTGGTTTTGTTAATATTTGAGTTCCGTCAATAACTTCAGTAGCTGACATATATGAATATTTTTTAAATTCACTAGCCGCCATTTGCTCACCAACAAAATCTTTATATTTAACAACACTATCGGCAAAAGCTAGCAGATATCTGTTTTTCCATTCTGATTCCTCTAAAATAAGTGGGCCATCTAAACTGGAACGGCTAATTTTTTTAAAGCGATGGGCTGTTAAGTCAAAAACATAATTTTTATCCCCTTTTTTGCCAATTCCTGCAATATGGTTTATCGGTGTGTCATCCATTATATTATGCCAGATATATATACCTCGATATCTAATATCAGTCATTCCATGCTCGCTCATAAATTTTGTAATTGCGATCATTGATGTATTAAATTCTGCAGCTGGATTATTAATTTTTGCGGCAACTGAAGAAGTTAATTGAAGCTCAGTCAGATATTGAGCTGCTGGAATATTAATTGTTAGATTATTTGGATTGAATGCCGGTTTTATTTCCAGTAAAAATCGATTTTCATTTTCAATAGGGGTTAAACCAATATTTAATTTATTGTGTTTATGGTGAAAATCATTAGCTAACTTTGTGACTATATCTTTATCAAGTTGAAGAATTTTTCTATTAAATCTATATTTGACAAAAAGATTAATTGCTTTTACAGCGGCCACAGCGCTGCAACTAAAAGCCTCAGGAATTACTGTGCCTAGAATTTCCGCCATAATATTCATTACCCCTTCGTTTAAATAGCGTTTATAATCAGCTTCTGTATCACTAATCGACGCTTGTAAAAATGAAGGCGTTGCTGATAAAACGCTACCATAGACAATCCCAGGGATATTACCCATTAAAAATGTAAAAAAAGTATAAGGAAATGTTATATCCTTAAATCGTTCAAATAATTCAAATATTAATGCTTCATTATGGGATCTAATTAATATATCGGCTTCTTTTATATTAAAATTGATAATATCCTCAAATAAAAAAGAAAAATCATCATTTCCTCTAAATAATTTAAGTTGAGAAGGATTAATTTCACTGTAATTACTAACATGTTGTTTTATCCATAAATTTAATACATTATCATCAATAATTGAGAGTTTAAAATCACGAAAAGATGGATAACGAAGGCATTCCCCCGTCAGAAGAGATATTAATGCAATAGGTGTTTGTTCTGGAGCAATACTCTTTATAGTTTTATCAATGCCAGTTTTTGGCCCTCGATCCTCATCAGGAAAAACCAATAATAACGGGTTATTCTCTAGCAAATAGTATAAAACATCCTTTTTATCATAAATGGTTAATACATGCTCTAAAAATTCATAAAACTGCTTTTTTATTTCCTGATTTTTTTTAATTTGTTCCATTTCAACAATATAACTATTTTGAATATCAGCAGAATTTATTTCACTGATAATTTTTTTTGTATATTGAGTGGGATATAAAGCACCTAATACTTCATCTAATTTATAATTGGTATTTTCAGATAACCATTTTCGCTCTCTACCTAGCAAAATATCACGTATAGTATATAGTTTTTCAACAGGCGGATGAATGTTATTGATAGCAGCATTCAATTCGGGATTAAATGAAGAAGCTTTATAGCGAAATTCAACCAGATCATCTAAGCTAGTAGGATTAACATTATGCTCTTTACTTATTTTGGCTAAATATATTTCTAAATATTTTTCCAGGTTGGGCATTTTTTCTTGTAGTTTATCTTTTTCTTCTTTTAATGAATTAATATTGTTGATGAAATCAATTTGTTTTTTTAAATTTATGGCTTCTTCGTTTAAATAATTGATTAATTCAGAACTAAATTCTACTGGAAATCTTATATTAACATTCTCTCGTTTTATTAGCGGAGAACTCATCTCATTTATATGTCGAGTCAAATAATCAAAAATTGTGAAAGTAGAATACTGAGTATTGTTATTAGGAGCAGTATAACTATATATTATTTCTGTATTAATAATATCTTCTATTGATAATTCACCAAAGGCATGTTTATCAGTATCATAGATGGCATATATTTTCTGTAATGCATAAGTTTTAATAATATCCTGGGTTGGGTTAATATGATCAAAATGATATTTTATATTAAATAGTTTAGTTAATTGATCTATTTTATAAATCGATTGTAAGACTGCTTTTTCATCATTACTATCTGTATGCTGAAGTTCATAATTGATCTTTTTTGAAAGATGTTATGTAAACTAAAACCGATAGGCGTAGGAGCTATCGCAGATAATTTACTATCAATATCAACTTGTAAAATTTTAACAAAATGATCATTAAGTCGTTCACGTCCTATATTTATTGATTTAGTAAAATCATCTAAATCTTTAATTAATTTTTCTTTTTGTCCATAAAAATCCTCTTTAGCGGCACTTAGATTTAACTTATAAAATGTGGAAATAGCATTCTCTATTTCTTCCATTTTATCAATTACTTTAGAAATAGGCCCTAAATTAATGTTAAACCCTAATTGATATATATGATTTATAATTGTCGATTTTTCAGCTAGAAATAAAATATCACGATAAAGTTTAATAGTTCTTTCATGAATGCGAATATCTTCTTTAATCATAAGATAAAGTTCATTTTCATCTTTAAGCACTGAAGCTAATTGTTTTTCATTTGTTATTTTTAACTGGAGGTAATATATTTGTTCTTTTAATCTTAAATATTCATTAGTATCTTTTATGCTAATTAAATTAGTAATATTATCTTTAGCCCGTTTGATTAAATTAATTAAAGCATCTGTTTGAAAATTTGGTTCATTTACTTCTTCTGGAAATACATCTCTTACTTCCCTTTGTTTATAAATACTCTTATTAATTAAATAATAAAAATTATCAGTATTAGCTATATTTTTTTCTAAATTAATTACCGTCACTTGTTCATCATTAACATTAACACTTTTTTCATTATTTTCAATTTTATCATATAATGTCTTTTCATCACTCAATTTATTATCAACATAAATATATTTTCCATTAGAACCATCATTTGATATTTTCATTTATATTTTCCATGATTTTCACATAATTAATAATATAAAACTTTAGTATATATTATTATGTGAAATTTACAAAAAATAACCAATTATATATTTCACAATTTTATATATGTTAAAAATATATTTTTATAATTTAGGTAGTTGCAAAAATAACAATACTCAAAAATAAATTAACGTTTGATAAGAGACGATTTTTTATTAAAAAACATCTATCTTCTATAAAATAATCTACTTTAGTTATGTCATATTAATATAAGCAACCTAAAGAGCAATGAAGGCACGGTTATTATGGTCAAATTTAACGAAATAATAAATAGCAGTAGAATATTGCATAATCTCGCTTACATCATTTATCCTAGTCTAACTTTGTTATTAGCAACTTAATTAGGTAAACGACCCAGCTGTTTCGAGTCGTTTCTATCATCAATTTAATATTAATAGATTTTATTTTTTACAACATTTAAATCAAAATATCTTCGGCAAATTTGACTTCGCCGGTAATTTCAATTTTAAAATCCATTTGTCCATCACCATCATGATCTAACATTAGATTGGTCAAATTAGCTTCTTTATTATAAGCAAACAACAGCTCATTCTTATGATGCGTAAAACTATCTACTTTTTTAAACTCAATAACTTCATCACTAATTCTTCTAAAAATAGACATATCTATTTTATCTTTACCGCTCTCAAAATCAGTTATTTTATCCGCTGATTGTGGCAAAGAGTCAACGATTGATTGATAAAGAAAAATATCATTTCCGCTACCACCTAATAATTCATCAGCACCGAAACCACCCATGATAAAATCATCGTCATCGCCACCAGATAGAATATCATTGCCAGCTCCACCAGATAAATTATCATTACCGTTACCACCTTTTATAGAGTCATTCCCGTTACCTCCGGCAAGATTATCATCTCCATCATCACCGGAAAGGCGATCATTACCATCACCGCCCAAAAGAGTATCATCACCGTCACCACCGGCAAGGTTATCACTTCCGTCACCACCGTCGATATTATCATCTCCTGCACCACCTGCTATATTATCACTCCCATCTCCTCCAGATAAATCATCATTCCCGTCATCACCGGATAAATTATCAGCTCCTGAACCACCGATTATCTTATCAGCACCAGCACCCCCAACTACCACATCATCGCCTGAGTTACTATCTAGATAATCATCCCCATCACCTCCTGAAATAACATCATTTCCTGCTCCACCTAGAATACGATCATTACCGCCATAACCTAATATTTGATCACTTCCTGCATTACCATATATTTGATCATTTTTTGCAGTACCTGTTAATATATCACTATTATCTGTACCATTGATGATATTATAAGTGGTATTTTTACTCTCTGATTTATTTTGCATTAAATTTCTCCTCTATTTATCACCACAAAATATAAAAAATGAAAAATAATTATAGAAGAGCATATTATTTTAACCTTAAATAAAATCATAAAATTTTCAATTAATTATTTTAACCCTAAAATTATAACTTACACTATTATTAATGACTTTATTATAATAGTCTTATCAGATGGTTAAATTTAGTTATTATTAATAACTATCTTAATTTAATAGTATATCTAATTTTATTTTCAATTATTTATTAATATAAAAAAACATTCATCATTAATAGAATTAAATCAAAAGAGTGAGTATATTTTCTTATGGCTACATTAAAGATATTAATAATAAATATAGTAGCTAATATTATTAGCTAATAATGACTCCAATTAGATATTTGTAATCAGTACTTCAATAAAAAAATATTAGCCTCTTTTATTAGCACTGTGTTAAATTACGACAGTGCCATTTTATTGAGCAAACTAATTAATATTGCAAAATCCTTACCGCCATGCCGATGGTTGGATCTTTTTTAAAGTTCCATTACAGTGTTCTTTAGCATGTGCAATCATCATGTCCGACAAAAGTGCCGTACAAGTAAAAGCATTGCCTGTACCTAATAATCTATCTTTCCAATCATTGAATTTATCTTGACCAATCAGTGTATGATCTAGATTGTGAGCTTTTTCCATTAAGGCGTAAGCATAATATCTGAGCATTTGTGGAGAATCTGACTCGGTGCCAAAAATAGTACTGGATGAATAACGAGTAAAAACGGTAGATAACGCCAATAGATGCTCAGCTTTTTCTCTATCTGTACTTGATGTTAAATTGTATAAATTGATAATCTGGTCATAATTTTGTTTTTTTAAGCTATAGCCCTGTTGAAAATCAAGTAGAGGAGAGAAAATTTTAATTAATGCCTGTTGATGAGTGTCAGCTATGAGTTTTGTACTATAGGAATTGGATTTTATCGCCTCAAGAAAATATTGTTTATATTGGTGATTTAAATCGAAGCTCTCTATTAATCGATTAAACGTTATCTGATTTTCACAATTAATAAACGGTGTGGCGAAAAGAGGAAAGTCTTGTTTATAACATTGGCTCAGATTGTATTCAGCCGGACTCAAACAGTTGCCATCCTGAAAAAGAACAATGTTATCCCATTTTGTGTCCCAATCAGGATGTAGCATACGAGTAAAAATACTTTCAGAAACTACTAATACTCTGCCTGGTTTTGTTGGTGACAATAACAGATAATTTGTTGCATATTTGTCTGCCCAGTCTGCATTGCCTTCATAATCACCAAAAATGTCTTTAATTTGACGGTATTGCAGTTGTTGCTCAATTTCAGGTAGTTTTAAATATTTTTCATACAGTTTATTCACAGCCGGAATCTCTATCACATTTATGCCTGGCATTCTGGCCGCTAATATGGTTTGCATAAAAGCGCTATTAGCGTGTGCTGAGGCTAGTAAATGTGGATGTTGGTCGAAATAATTGAAAAAGGGCTTAATGAGTTTAGGATGAGACTCCAAGTTATTGAGTAGTTCTAAGGAAGAGTCTGTTAAATAATTCTCTATCAGTTTATTAATAAAATTGCTAATTTCTCGATTTTTTATAAAAGGGGGCTGCCCTAACACTTCTATCAGTGGTAGCCTGGCCTGTGCAAGATTAATGTCAGTACGGTCAAGGGAATGAATAAGTTGCAGCGCCAATTTAGTTTTTTAATTCACGATATCTATCATCTATGCTATTAATACTAGTTAAAAAACTACCTTCTTCATGAGCAAAATGATTAAGTATCAAATCCAAGTTAGCGTCACTCCATTCAATAAATGGATTCAGTGAAAGTGTATTGTTTAAGAGCGCACCATAAAAATCAACAGATATAATATCGACCCCCTCCAGATTAGCATCACCTAGATTAGCCCCCCTAAAATTAATTCTACGCAAAAAAGCGCCACTAAAATCAACTCCTGCTAAGTTAGTATTTGCCAGGTTGACATTTATCAAGTAGCTATCGGTTAGATTAGCTAATTGCAAATTAGCATTTGCCAAGTTGGTATCGATGAGTTCAGCTTCACTTAAATTAATTTTTGTCAGATTGGCATCTGTCAGATTAGCGTCCTCTAACCTAGTATTAGTGAAGTTGCTATTGGTAAGATTAGCGCCGGTTAAATCAGCCCTTGTCAGATCAGCCTCTAAGCCGTTAGCTTTTGTTAGATTAGCACCTGCTAGATTAGTGTCTAAGCAGTTAGCTTTTGTCAGGTTTACTTCTATCAGATTAGCTTTTAAAAAGTTAGTATTTGATAGTTCAGCCTCTGTCAGATCAGCTGCTGATAAGTTAGCATTACTGAAATTGGCATTGACTACATTAGCATGGGCTAAATGCGCTTTTGTCAGGTCGGCACCTGACAGATTAGCTCCGTGCATATTGGCATAAAGTATTTTGGCATCATAAAGCTTAGCCCCACTTAAGTTAGCATCAGTCAATTTGCTGTTACTTAAATTAGCTGCTGATAAGTCAGCATTAGTGAGATTGCTTTTAGTTAGATTAGCGGCGAATAAGTTAGTCTTTGTTAAATTGGCTTTTATCAGATTAGCTTGTAAGCCGTTAGCTTTTGTTAAATTAGCACCTGCCAGATTAGTGTCTAAGCAGTTAGCATTTGTCAAGTTTACTTCTGTCAGGTTAGCTTTTAAAAAGTTAGCATTTGATAGCTGAGCCCCTGTCAGATCGGCTGCTAATAAGTTAGCATTACTGAAATTGCTATTGACTAAATTAGCATGGGTTAAATGCGCTTTTGTCGGGTCAGCACCTGCCAGCTTAGCTCCATGCATATTAGCATAAAGTATTTTGGCATCATAAAGCTTAGCTCCACTTAAGTCAGCATCAATCAATTTGCTGTTACTTAAATTAGCTGCTGATAAATCAGCATTAATGAGGTTGCTTTTGGTTAGATTAGCAGCAAATAAGTTAGTCTTTGTTAAATTGGCATCTATCAGATTAGCGCTTAATAAGTTAGCCTTTGTTAGGTTAGCTTCTGGCAGGACAGCTGCACATAACTTAGCCTTTGTCAGGTTAACTTGTGTCAAATCAGCGGCAAACAACTTAGCATTTGTCAAATTAGCTTCTGCCAGATCAGCGGCAAACAACTTAGCATTATTCAGATTAACTTCTGTCAGATCAGCGGCAAATAAATTAGCATTTGTCAGATCTGCTTCTGATAGATCAGCGGCGAATAAATTAGCATTTGTCAGATCTGCTTCGGTCAAATTAGCGCCATTTAGCTTAATGTTAATTAGAATAGCCTTAATCAATTTAGACTTAGTGAGATTAGCGCCATTGAGATTGACGAAAGTGCTGTCTATGTTTTGATTAAAGCAGTGAGAAAGCTGCATGTCACTCAAGTCTCTTCTGGATAAATTGATAATCGTATTAGCTTGTCGATTTACTAATAATTTTTCCACTTGCCTAAGCGATATTTTCTCTAATTGAGTTGAAATGGTATCAGATTGAGAAGATAAATTTCTGGCGGCTTTACTAGCACCTTTTCCACCCATACCTTGCGTTTTTAAATGGTAAAGATGCTCTCGTAATGAAATAGGTGCCAACTCTAGGTTACCAGCAGCATCTCGTAGATATTTTCGACCAAAAAGCGCGCCGGTTATAGGATGTACTTGTACCCAAATATCTTTTCCACGTTCCTGGCCAATGTTAACTACCTGAACTTCTTTAGCCAGATCAGGGCGAAAAGCGCGTTCAGTATTAAACGTCCTAACGGGTGTATCTGATAACCCTTTTATTTGCTTCTCAAGCGCTTTTACCAACGGAGTTAAGCCGTTAATTTCCTGTTTTATCTTTATAGCAGCATTTCTTAGGCTATTAAGACCTTTTATTCCGCCTGATGTCAACAACTCAAATCCAGGATCAGCCGAACGGATGAATTCTACCCCCAGACCAACATAAGTTTTTGGCGGTACACTTTTCATTACATGAGGTACCCCAAATTTGATAAGCTGTTTTCCTCCTTCTCTTAAAGCCTGAGCAATCGTCGCTTGTCTTAAGGCAATTAGTAGTCCATTAATAGCAGCTTCCCCCGCCGCAACACTAAATCGGCTACCAACTTGAGCACTTTTGCCGATAAAGGGTAAAAAACTTACGATATCTAATAAACCGCTTTCAATCGCTTTCCCTACATTGCCTTTTTGTGCTTCAGTAATACAGGTATAAAGTGGAATAAGACTTAAGAAAAAAGCGTCTACTTTTTGCCAAGTTGTTGCCTGATAACCTTCCTTTTGTAGTTTTTCGTATAATCGTTCACTGCGCCGCTTAGCCAATTTTTCGAACAGTATGTTGGGTTTATCATTTGTTGTTTTTAAGGTCAAAATAGGATGCGTTTTTAATATATAATCATCATCATAGGCTCGACCATCATGGCCAAAGAGGCCAAGAATTGACAGTTTATCCTCATCAACACGATATAACTTATAACACCCTATACCCTGCTCAAGGGTTAACGCGTATATCCGTTTTTCGCCATTAAGCGTACACTTTAGCAGATCAATCGATTCAGGTACCCGGGTTACTAATCCACCCGCAGCCATTCCCAGCCTTGCTTTTCCCATAGAGTAACTGCGATAACTACCAATAGCATTAAATTCGGCCTTAATCAGTTGAATATCAGCCTGTTCAATAAAGATTTGTTCAGTTTGTCTAATTGAATTAAAAGTAATGGGCAGTAAGATCTTTTCTGTCTGTTCGCTAAATTTAGCAATTTGTTGGTTTTGATCAGCAAAAATTTTATTTATATTAGGTAATAATGACTCTTGTCTCCGTCGATTGATAAAAGCAACCTCTCTATTGTGATATAAATATTCATTTAACCAACTCCCCTCGATATCATGCGCTTTTAATTGTTGGCGGGCAAGCTCTGACCGGCTTTGCCAATTTTGTAATAAGTTAATAAATTGGAGCAGTGGATTATTTTGGCTGGCTTGACGTAATTCATTAAAATAGTTCTGATAAATAGATGGCATAGCTTGTTGATTTATTTCTGTGCTATCTGTCTTATAACCGGTTTTTAATTGATGATGGATGAGAGCGGGTAATTTAAAATAATGAATATATTCAGCGGTTATTTTCTCATCGACGATAAGTGTTTCCAGTAGAACTCCTGTATCAATAATATCATCCAACGCATTCGGTTAAGTTCAGCTCCACTTTCTTTAAGTAGTAGGGCACCCGCATGCAAGTAACCCCACTGCGGTTGATCTAGCATCATATTATCCAGTCTTAACTGTTCATTCTGATCCTTAAACTGCAGATCAAATATAGGCAAAACTCTACTCAAAACATGTTTTTGATAATAAGTACAGGTTTCCGGCGACAATTTACTAGACTCATTCTGACTGTTGAGTTGATCGAATAACCGCCGTCGCAGATTAGCATGGCGTAGGAGAGAATGTTCCTGTGATTGGATATCACTACTTTTTTTTAATAACGATGCATCAGATGACATACTTAATAAAGCATATTGTAACCAATCGGTAATAATTGATCGCTGCCGGACGGAAGAAATTTTTTCATCTGGATTAACACCATTTTCACTGAATGGTTTTT
>JACXIX010000119.1:0-80072 GCA_014737535.1 Bombus cullumanus | reverse complement strand
AACTGCCGCCATTAAGTGCCGTGTCTACACCTGAGGTAATCAGTGATTGCGCCGTCACCCGCTGAACAGTATGTTGCCATTCACCATCACTAAATCTCGGAAAGGTTGGGTTATAGTGTTGGGCGCTGTGCGCAACGCTATCACCGTTACTTAATACTGTCGTATCTAAACCCGCCAGTGACCCTTCGATGGCCATCGAGGCAATAATTGATTTGACCGATTGGCTGCTGCCAAGCTCTTTAAGGGTCGCTGAAATATCCCCCTGATTATTCGCCAGTGAAACGGCCGCTTTAGCGGCAATCGCTCTTACACCGGCTGAGACTGCCCCCTGCATCACAATCGCACTCGTGCCGCTCAAGCCGGCCGCCGAGGCCGCGCTTATTCCTGCCGGTATCGCCAAGGCCGAGGCGGCCGCACCGGTCGCAATCGCTATCACCGCTGCGCTGACCGGGTGCAGTTGTTGTTGCGTGATATCCCAGCTTTTATACTCATTTTCCACTTTATGCCAATTAACGTCCGGCTTGTCTTGCAGTACTTTCAACCATTGAGACTCAGGCGAGTCACCTAAACTGGCGATAACCTGTTTAAGCGTTTGTCCTTTTTGACCGTTAACATCTGCTTCGATCCCTTGTGCGGCATTTACTGTTAGTTCACCACCATATTGAATCGTCGGTAACTGCCACACTGCTGAATACGACCCTTTATCACGCCGAGTAATGAAGATATCTTGTGAGTTACTAATGGTTTGATTCAAGGTTTGGTTCTGCACCGCCTTAAATAGAACACGGCCATGGGTACTAGTTAATGTCGCGTTACGTTGGGTATTAATTTTTGTCGCTTCATAAATACTGTCATTATAACTCAACAAACTGATATAATTACCGGCATGAAATTCAGTCACTCTGTTTTTTACTGCATGATAGGTCCGATGCTCACTATTTTTAGTTAAACACAATGTCCAACGATTACAACTTTTACGTTTTTCTTCATAGTGTTCAGTCTCTTCCATCGCCTGAGCGTAGAGATAGCCTCCTTGCGCAGCAATATCCATTATCCGCTGTGCCTTAAGCTTAGCGGCCTGAAAAAGCAGATGGCCACCAGCGAGGATGTTAAGCGCGCCACCGCTTTCAATTTCAACCCCTTGTTGATAGGTTTTATCAATTAATTTGCCATGCTGCCAACCGTGATCGCGATTTTTTAGCGCTTTTAATTCTGTATTGCCGGCCGATACCAGCGTAATATCGCCAGTTGCCAGTAGTTGAGCGCCTTTGATAAGCAAGTGTTGTTTACTGAATAAATCTAAACGACCACCACTGTGTAGTTGCGTAGTTAGGTGACGAAGTTTTTCATGATAGCCATCGGATTCGATTTCTGCTCGATAAGGTACGTAATCAATGACAAACTCATTGCCGGCGGTCAGTGCCATTGCCCCACCACTTTTAATATTGGCGGCTTGTAAAAAAAGATTTTCACCGGCCACCATATGTAATGCGCCACCCGAGTGTACCACTGGCGTGAAACTTTGTGGTTGATAAGTCTGTTGAAGCTCTTTTTGGGCGATTAAATCGGTTGTCAGGATCTTGACAGAGAGATCAATGTTACGTCCAGCAAAGAGATGGGTGGCTTGCTTAGAGGATAATTCGGCGGCCTGCAAGTTAAGATCGCGACCTGCATTGAGCAGTAAAGTCCCCTCAGAGGTCAAATAAGATTTAAATGCTTGGGTTGTGGGTGATTTTATATTACTACTCAAATCAAAAGGCAATTTAAGCTGTGGGGAATAAAACGATGCCGCTAAGGTATCCAAATTGGTAAAACGACGTTTTAATAGCAGATAAAAATTGTCTTGTAGCTTAAATGGCGCGGGTGCTAACTGAATATCGTTACCAGCGAAGACTTCTATCCCTTGCTCAGCCTGTAAGTCTACGCCATTAAAAACAATATCTTTACCGGCATTAAGTAAAATATGGCGCGCTTTTTGCCATTTAGGTTGATATTGCTCACTCGTTTCTAAGTCGCGTTGATGATATTCTTTATCATGGAAATCATAGATTGATTTTAAGTTCAGTTCTAATCGATCATAATGCAGCGGTTTGTTAAACAACGCTTTTTCCGGGCGATTGAAATAAATACTGCCATTAGTGGTAATATTGATTATTGGCACATTTAACGCCACTTTGTTATCAATTTGTATATCCTGGCCGGCAATCATATCCAACCGGTTTTTCGCCGCAAGCAATTTATATTTTGGCGCTATATCAAAGTAAGGAAATAAGTCTTCATCTGGAAACAAATCATACTGCCAAAAATCATCGTCATCGTAGCGGTGATATTCAGCTGCCTGATAGCTGATAGCCCCATTTTTACTCAGTAGCAGCACATTATGGCCTGCTAATCCGGTATCCGTTAGTGCAATGTCATTCTTAGCGATCAGGTTAAGTTCGTTGTTAGCGCTAAGCTCGCTATTATTGAGTAGAATATTTTCACTGCTAATAGACAGGTTATTTTGTGCCTGGGCTGATAATGAGCCAGTGAGCTGTTTACTATTTAGGGTAATATTTTTGCCGACTAAAAGTTGTTTATCATCGAACTTTTCATGTAATTCAGCCACGGAATTAAGCGGCTGTGGATAGATCTTATTGAATTGTATGTTATCCGCAGTGATAACCAGGTTGTTGGTCGCTGAAAATCTGGCCGCTAAAAAATCGTGATCCCGCCAAAGGCCTATTTCTGGCTAGTTAACGGGTATTAAGTGAGTCGCGCTGTCATAAATGAATGACTCATAAGGTGCTTTTTCTGCTATGTCTGCCGGTATAAATGACAGATATTGACCATAATCGACAAAATAACGAATGCGAGCATCTTCATAATCACTTTTTTGATAAGCATGATGAGCTGGTATATAACCGAATATTTGATGTAAAGATCCTTGCAGTAAAATATAATTAGCCGATTGATCTAACGCATTGTGCATAGCTACCCAGACGGATTTTTCACCCAGTTTTTGGCTAATGGCAGTGATATTCTTACTGTGCAGATAACTATCATTGCGGGACTCAATAATCGATTTATCATTAACTAATTGATCACTTTTAATATAGAGATTGTTACCGGCAGAAATGCGCCCAACGACTAGCGGGGAAGCTAATGTGTAACTCGTTTTCTCCAATTGCACAAATTGCGTAAACAATGGATCAATTTCACCAAACCAGCGCTGTTTACCATTGATCTGATAATTGGGTTTTAGTTTTTTGCTGAGAACAACACCGTGGCCATACGCTCTGACAACATACTCTTTAACTTTATTACTGTCCGGTGTTATTAATTGTTGCGTGATGTTAGGGTTATTAGTTTGGTTAATTACATGCTTGGCTCTCAGGAACAGATCACCGGTTTGCGTTGAGATAGTGGCCGCGCTATTTTCAATCCTTTCACTGAGCTCACCTCGGGCATTTTTTTGCAGCCAGAGATTGTTATAGGCTTCAATTTTAGCGCTTTCACCTTGATTACGGATGATATTACTAAATAGATGCATATTTTGTTGAGCGGTTATTTTACCTTCATTAATTAGGCTATCGCTTTCAACTAATAGATCTTGTTGAGATAAAATTTCACTGGTTGCTGGGATTATAACTGCTGGCGCTTTGGCGGTTAAATGTCCTTTAGTGGTAATATGACCTAGCGTCAGTTTACCTTTAGCAGAAACAAATAAATCTCTTTCACTGGTTTTAATATTGTCCAGCTTCACCTCACTGTCTGGCTCGGTAGCAATTATTTTAACTTGATTAGCATAGATGCCACCTGGTGCGGTAATGTTAACGGCAAATTGTGGTTTTAGGCTCGGGTTAGGTATTTGGGAAATCTTTCCAGTCTGATAGTCAATCGCATTAGTGCCTTGCAGTAAGCTAATAGTTTTGCTGTGAATACTGGCATTGATCGTAGCAGTCTGACTGATCATCTCAGTATAATTTTGACTACCACTATTGAGCCCTTTATTAAGGATCGTAATATCACCTTTATTAACCCTCAAATGGTTAAATTCGCCTCGTTGATTCAGTGTCGGCTGGCCCGTTGTTAAGGTTAATCCGCCAATATTGTTGAAACGACAACCATCACAGCTGATGCCATTAGGATTAGCGATGATCAAATCCGCTTTCCTACCTGCGATTTCCAATTTGCCATTAAGTTGTGAAGAAGATGAGCCGGTTACTTCATTAATGATCAAGCTTGCTGCCCGCTCAACCAACTGTTCATTTTTAGCCAGTTGACCAGCTAGTTCACTATGAGTGGGTCGGATAGCGTTGTTCAAGACCGCACCTTGCGGCGATATATTGAATTGCTGATAGTGATTATGAGAAATACCGGCCTGATTTGGCGCTGCTATATTGATAATAGGAATTTGATTTTTAACCGTTAGTTGAGTTTTGTCATTCGCCGGTTGAATAGTGGAGCTAAAAACCGGCAACAGAGGATAACTGGCAATGAGATAAACTATTTTGCTGCTATAACTAATATTTTTATTTTTCATAGCATTACCTATATTCTATATTTGAATAAATATGAGGATGAAAGCTATCGTCTCCAAAATAGAAAGGAAAAATTTAATAGGCAATATATAATAATCAATAAGTTAATTAGTTATTATTATAATGATCAATATTTTTATTTGTAATTCAAGATGTTAAATTTAAGTGATGCTATTTTGTTTTTATTCCTAAAATTAAATACAATTTTTATAATTTTATATTTAATAAATAAAAGCCAGTGATTAAATTACCACTATCTTTGATAGGATTATTGATGTTAATTAAATTCAGTTAACGACTTGCTGTGACAAAAGCCTGAGCAATATGTTGAACACTATATTGCGTTATTGCGTTATTGCGTTATTGCGTTATTGCGTTATTGCGTTATTGCGTTATTGCGTTATTGCTTTGTTTACTGCTATTCACCACAGCATAAAGCAAAAAACCTACTTTACTATTTACTGATAATATGGCCATCAGATGGGCATATCTAGAATAGATTAAATAGTTTTGTTTGCTAGGCAAAAACAAATAGCGCCCAGATTGTCTGGGCGCTATGCAAATAAACAATCGATTAATTACAGTTCATAGGCTAATAAGGCTTTATGGCAGAGCTCAGAGCGGACACAATCGCCAATGGTAAATGTCACGACAGAAACCAAATCGTCGCAATTAAAACGTCGTAACGCATCTTCCAGACCAGAAATGATCCCTAACGGTAAATCACATTGGGAAACATCACCATTGACAACTACAGTTACATTTTCTCCTAAGCGAGTTAAAAACATTTTCATCTGATTGGCAGTCACATTCTGCGCTTCATCCAGGATCACAAAGGCGTTTTCAAAGGTTCGACCACGCATGTAAGCAAAAGGCGCGATTTCTACTTTACCTATCTCAGGCCGTAGGCAGTACTGGAGAAAAGAGTGACCCAATCTTTTGGCTAAAATATCATATACCGGCCGAAAGAAAGGCGCGAATTTCTCTGCCATATCACCTGGTAAGAAACCCAAATCCTCCTCTGCTTGTAGAACCGGACGAGTTACGATAATTTTATTAATTTCTTTATTAATAAGGGTATCAGCAGCCATTGCAGAACTAATGAACGTTTTACCACATCCTGCTTCACCATTTGCCAAAATCAATTTTTGCCACTTAATCGCTTCAATATATTTTCTTTGTGCTTCACTGCGAGGCATAATGGGAGAACGATCACGAGTTTCACATGCCATACCAATGGTTTCAATACCTGTAAAATCAGCAAAAGATGCCACATTGTTGATCTCTTTTAAACGAGACGAACGGCTTTCTTTTCTTAAAGATCTTCTTAATTCTCGGCGTGCTCTTGTTGCAGCTTTCTGTCTACTCATAGTGTTACCTTTCGATAGTCTATATTTCGATGGTAATAATATTTGAATATCTACACAAAAAAGCTATTTAAAACAGAAAATTGACTCCAATTTTATGATGTGCATGAAAAAACCGGTTACAAATTTCTCCATTTTGCATGTTATGGATAACTTATAATCGGTTGACGTCTGAAGAGTATTTTTTAAACATTTTATCATCTATATCCCCTATGTTGAACATCATCAAACACAGAACTACGACTATAAAACATCTTCAACAACTTAATATTATTTTATATTCATTAATTGATTATAAAAAATAATTTAACATCTCTGATACAAAAAATATTGTCGATTATTGCTTGCCTGTCAACTTTATTACGCAAACAATCGCCTCCAGTCACTTGATAATCTATTCATAGCCGAGTTAATAAGACTAGCGTGATAATATGCTATTTATTTGATAATAAATGTTTTTTATTGCCGCTGGCAATTTTTTGCTAACCGATAACCCGCAGCAATCGCTGCCTGCTCATTTTCGAAAACAATACTATTTTTTGCTGATAAAACCTTGTATCCCTGACAATGAGAAAAGTGATATATTTGACTGATTTGGTTACCTTTAATTACCGAGGTAAGATAATTGTTCGCCATATCGGAAATATTAGGTTTTATTTTATCTACTTTGTTGTCTGTTTCAGCGGTGATCGCTAATAGACCGGCTGCCTGATTTTTATGGCCTGATTTTTATGGCCTAATTGCCAGGTTAATTCACCGGTTACAAACGGGTTATAGTGGCCGGTAATTTTACCAATGCGCTCATTTTGCAACTTTTCCCAACCATTAACTGGATATTGTCGATCCCAGGCAATTAATAGCTGTTGTTGTTGCTTTGACATATTGAGATTATATCGGTCATACATATAAAACATAACCCGGGCAACTTGGCCTTTTACTTCATTTCTGGGCTCAAAAATACGGTTTTTAAAGTCCACCCGACTTTGACATTGACCATAAGAAGTTAACACTGAAGATGGGAGTTGACCATAATTAAAGTTACTTCTATCACCATTGACTTCACCAATTGAAGGTGCAATGTTATACAGATCGGCTTCCATGGCGCGAAAAACCGGATCTGTCATTACACAATTCTTTCGCCCGCCATTTTGCCAACATTGGCGTTGATGACCAAATACCCATGCCGGCACAATATGTTCCCACTCTATCCGCTGAGCTCTATTTATCTGTTTTCTGACTTGGTAACCACAGCTAGTTAAATCTACCCTACCACCACTTTTTCCCATCCATTGCCATCGGCATCCGCAATAAAGCGTGCCTTGATTTCCAGCAGCTTGATCAAAGTAAACTTCATTACGGGCAATTTTTTTTGCTTCGTCAAAACTAGTGGGTGTCGCTGATAAATTAAATGGTGCACAAAAAACTACTGTCACGGTAATGATTACCGCTAAAGAATGGATTAAATTCAAAATTAACATCCTGGTTAAAATTAATATATAAATTGAACATTTTAGGCATATAATTTTTTCATTATTAGCGCAACTGCATGAAAAAATTTAATTTTATTTTCTTATTTTATATGATGAATATCTATAAAAAGAATATCTTTTTTTGTATAAAAATATAATTAACACTTTAAAATACATTACACAAAAATAAAATTTAATTTTCATTTAGAAAATAAAATGTATACATTAATAAAACTCTTAAAAGAAGAATTAATTGATGTGACTAAAAAACATGCACAAGAAAAAGATGCTAAAGTGATTATGACTAAATTTTCAGCAGATGAACTAAATATTAAAATCATAATATCAGGTAAGCAACAATTTGATATTACCTTAAATTCAGTACAAAACTAAACTCGTGGACGCTTACGATATAACCATAACCCAGGAATAGATAAACCAACAGATAAAGCGCCGACTATAAATAAGGTTTTAATAAAATGTGTTACTAATGTCTCAAGTAACTCAGCGTTATAACCCAAATGAGCAATTTTTACTAACGATATCATCGCAATATAAGCACTTATCCCTGGGAACATCGGAATAATCGCCGCAACGGTAAACACTTTTGGATGTGCTAACCACCAGCGTGACCATTGAATACCAATGATACCAATTAAAATTGCAGCGCAAAAACTTGCCCATTCAATACTAAAGCCCATTTCCATTAGTATCATACGAAAACCATAACCTGTAGCGCCAAGTAAAGCACAATATTTTAACGCCCGTACTGGTACATTAAAGACCATGGCAAAACCAGCTGCTGGTATTGCAGCTAATAACATTTTTTCAATTAAGGTTAATAAAAATATTATGCCCAATTTCTTAATCCCCAAACAGCCATCGCCATGGTTATACCAATACAAGTCGCTAATGTCAGCAAACTTGCCATTGCCCAACGCGCTAATCCAGTATTGATATGGCCTTTAAACATATCTGCCACAGAATTAATTAATGGAAATCCAGGAACTAACAGTAACACACTGGCTGCCATAGAAACCGTCGATGCATTAGAAAAATAAGGGATCTTTAATACAAAACCAGATACGGTGGTAGCCACAAAGGCGGTTATACAAAAATTAATCAATGGATTCATATATTGGGCTGTAAGAATTTGTCGAATATACATTGCACAACTACTGGCAATAAAAGTGACCAAGCAACCATCCCAGCCGCCGCCATTTAGCTTACAAAAACAGCCACAAGATAATCCAATCATAAAAACCAGTAACCAACGAGGATAACGTAGTGGTTTTATTTCGGCCAGGCGTTGTTGAACCTTATCGCTATCTAATAATTTATATTCAGCCAATATCACCGTGTGCTGAACCTTAGTCACTACATGCATATTTATGCCATGATCAATATTTTTGCGGGTAGACGTCATACAACGACCGTTAATAACGGTTGTTAATACAATGGCATTAGAAGAAATCGCGCTATCAACTTGATCCATCCCTAAAGCAATACCTAATCGAGTTGATAATTGCTCCACTAACATACTTTCAGCGCCGTGTTGAAAAAGCAACTGAGCACATTGAATACATAAGCGAGTAATTTTTCTTTGCCTTTCAGTTTCAGTTTCAGTATGAAAATTAGATGCAACATATTCCATTTTTTGGCCTATACCTACAAAATTTTATTGATAGTAATTGATAGCGAATCAAGTTGTTGACCATATCAGACAACATGATTAATAACCCTCTCTTTAGATCAAAATTAGTCATACTTTTCCGTCAATAATCTAATTTACAACGACTAATAATTAAGGCGATTTCTTTCATTTAATATGATTAAAATAAAATCATATGATTAACCCAACCTGAAAACAGGAAAATTAACTAAATTTTTGCATTAAAATAATATTAACTACCGAACTATCAATATCGAAATCGGGGCATTAGAAACAATAGCTGAAGCATTCGAACCTAGCAAATGGGTGGCAATATTGGGTCGGCGGGAGCCAACTATTATCAAATCGGCGCCAATTTTATCTGCTTCTGATAAAACCTTATCTCTAGGTGAGCCCATTTCCACAGAATAAGAAATTTTTTCTTTAGGATAATCAATATGTTTAACTATTTTTTCTAATTGTTTTTCTGAACTTTCAATCGTCTTTTTGGCAAAATTAGCTAATAAATCATAGTGATAACTATAACTCATTGAATAACGGGACATATCAGGGGCAACATGAAAAAAATGCAATTTAGCATCAGATAATTTAGCAATATATAGTGCATGTTTAAGTGCTTTTTTTATTAGTTCCTTTTCTGAAATATCAATTGGAACAAGAATGATTTTATACATATTTACTCCTTAAAACGGTAAGCATTAAATCTTAATTTCCTTACTTATCAATATAAAATACCCTACTAAAGCAATAAATTGATTAAACTAGCCGTTAAAATAATAAATAATTAAACTTTTAATTTTGATTATTAATTTTTATCTCACCACTAATACAGATGTTTTTGCATAACGTACCACACCTGCCGCCGTCGAACCTAAAAGATGAGTTGTTATGTTAGGGCTTCTTGAACCAAGAATGATGATATCAGCGTTAATTTCTTCTGCTCAACTGACAATTTCATCACGCGGTGAGCCAAAAGCAATGGTATAACCCAGGCGATCCGCGGGTAAATCGATGGGTTCAAGTAGATTTTGCATATCATCTTCTGCTTTTAATGTGGCCCGATCCTTTATTTCCATATATCCCAATGCATAAGCATTTATAATCGCCGATGAAATAGGCAATACATGAATAAAATTGAGTTTAGCTCCTGAAACTTTTGCAAACTGTACTGCCTGTCGTATAGCTTTACTTGTTAATTCTTCTTGTGCAATATCAACAGCTACTAAAATAACCTTATACATACACACCTCCATCTAAATGTTTTATTCCAACTTTTAAAGTATAAGATAAAAGTGATAAAATAATTGTGAATATCTTTACGTAGATAAATTAAATATTTTTACCTAAACTGCAATAACTTCCGCACTTATCAGCAATCCTGTTTTTATTCCTTTTCTTCGCCATTTATAGCTGCAAAACAGAAGCGATAAAGAAATATTATAAAAACAAAAATCAAATAGTTAATATTATATTAAATAGATTTTTTAAATTAAAAAATTTGTATAAAGTCTTATATTAAATTCCACAACTGTGTAAAATACGCCATAGTAACTATTGCTTTATTTTTAATTGATTGAGGCAAAAAAATTACAAATGATTGTTCGAGTACTCCTGATACGGAAACCATTGCTACTGAAATTGGTTGCTTGAAAACTTTTATAACCTATATATTAAAAGCACTAAATCAAGCTGATGCGGGAAGAGCTATACTCAGTATGGAAAAAGAAATGCTTACTATGCAGGATCCTAAACAAGCCGAAGTTTTTAAAAGAATAATCGAACAAATCAAAACTGCCTATCGTAGTTAATAAAAAAATCCCACCTCATTTGGTGGGATTAGCTAGGGTGTTATCGATTAAGATAAGTGCCCATACGTAAAGCTTCAATGCGTTTATCGAGAGGGGGATGAGATAAAAACAACTCACTAAAAGACTTAGAACGGCCGTTAATACAAAAAGCCATCATACTGCCAGCTTCCTGCGGTTCATAACTTGTTTTTAGACGCTGTAGCGCAGCAATCATTTTTTCTTTACCCACTAAATGAGCCGAACCAGCATCTGCGCGGAATTCACGATAACGCGAGAACCACATAGTAATAATACTGGCCAAAATACCAAATACAATTTCTAACACCATTGATACTGCAAAGTAAATCATTGGGTTGCCCTGGCTACTTTCGCTGTCATTATTGTTATTTGACAAAAATCCAGACGCCAGCTGAGCGATAATGCGTGAAATAAAAATGACAAAAGTATTTACTACCCCTTGTAATAAAGTCATTGTTACCATATCACCATTAGCAATATGACTGATCTCATGAGCAATAACCGCTTCGGCTTCATGACGATCCATATTTTCTAGTAAACCAGTACTAACAGCAACCAATGACGCATCACGACTAGCTCCAGTAGCAAAAGCATTAATATCGGGGGCCTGATAGATAGCAACTTCTGGCATCTTAACACCCGCCTGATCAGCCTGACGCTTGACGGTATTTAACAACCAATGTTCCGTTTCTGTTGTCGGACTTTCAATCACTTGCCCTCCAACAGAACGCAATGCCATCCATTTTGACATTAATAATGAGATAAATGAGCCACCAAAACCAAAAAGACCAGCCATAATCATTAGCCCGGGAACGCTTTGTCCCTGGATACCAGTCAAACTTAAAATAATCCCAAATACAAACATGACTGCCAAGTTTGTAAGTAAAAACAAGGCGATTCGCATCATAAAAATTGCTTTCCTTTAATTAATTAATAACGATTAACATTAAATTAGTAATATAAATAATGTTTTTTAACTATTTTTCAAGCCCTTTGTTGTGCAGATATGAAAAAATCACGCAACTTTACATTTTTACAAAAAAGCCAGCATAAGCTTGCATTTTTATTGATGGTAAAATAACAACTTGTTGATATAACTTATTGTTTTCAATAAAACTACTATAGTTAAAAACTATACAAAATAACCGCAAGCGGGTCAATTATGGCTTCATTTTTTGCTTATTGAGTTAAAATTATTTGTTTGCTTATGCCCAAAAAAACTTACTGCTCAGCAAAAAAATATAATAGTCATATTTTATGCAAGAGTTATTAAATTAATAATAAATTAATAATAAATTATTAATAAAACACTAAAAAAATAAACATTCTTATACAATAGACCTGATTATATATAAGAATAAAATAAAAATAGGTAGTTCAAGCAGCAATAAATTATAAACTTAATATCTCTTTAAATAGCCGTATTTTAGCTATAGCACAGATAACATTGTTATCGCTTAAAAAGAGAGGAACTTCCAGGTTAAATTATAAAATAATGAACCTTGAATTGATGTAAAAAATTTTCATTAAATATTAACAAAACTCTATATACAAAAAAACCAGCAAAAGCCGGTTTTTGTTTATAAGTGAATTTTAATTATTGTTTAGCCTGATGCTGTACTTCCAAATCGGCAAGATCTACGGCAATTTTCACCGTTTCATCAAGGTATGGATCAGGCAATTCATAATTTTTAGGTAAATCATCTATCGTTTTTAATGATGCTTTACCTTCTCTAGCAAAACGTTCATTAACACGACGTAATTTAATAGCGTCAACTTCTTTATTTTCCTTTTCTCGCTTAACATAATTAAGCGAAATAATATTTTTATTGGCTTTCATTGCACGATAGCGGGCAATATCTTCCTCAATATATTTAAACTCAGGATTTTTCGCTATACGTTCCTTATGATTAGCAATCAAATTAGCCACATATTGGCTAATATTACCAATAACACTATAGCTAGCAGGTGCAATACTATCCCAAGGTAAGGCATTATCCTCAAAACTTTCACCTGTCTCAGCTGGATCTATACCTGTTGGCATAATAATATCCGGTGTTACACCTTTGCGCTGAGTACTTCCACCATTGATACGATAAAACTTTTGAATAGTGTATTGGACAGAGCCTAGAGCAGGCCAATCTGGGCGTAACATGTGATCATAAACACGACTCAAAGGATGGTATTGTTGAACAGTTCCCTTACCAAAGGATGATTCTCCAACAATTAATGCGCGACCATAATCTTGCATCGCCGCAGCGAAAATTTCTGACGCTGAAGCACTAAAGCGATCAATTAATACTGTAAGTGGGCCCTTATAATAAACAACATCATCATCATCCATATCCTGACGAATTTTGCCGTTGTTATCACGCACCTGAACAATTGGACCACTTGGGATAAATAAACCCGATAATGATACTGCTTCGGTTAAAGCACCACCGCCATTACCTCGTAAATCAATTACAAGTGCCACGACATGACTTTTAGTCATTTTTTGTAACTGTGCTTTAACATCATTGGTTAATCCAACGTAAAAACCGGGAATATCAAGTACACCTACTTTTTTCTTACCAACATTTTTGATCGTGAGTTTCACTGCTCTATCTTCCAGTCGAATATGCTCACGAATTAATGTCACGGTATGTGGCTTGGCACCTTTTGAATCTGAAATAACTTCAAGACGTACCTTACTGCCTTTAGGGCCTTTGATTAGAGCAACAACATCATCCAGTCGCCAGCCAACAACATCTGTCATCGCCTTACCCGTTTGGCCTACACCAATAATCTTATCACCAACCTTTAATAATTTACTTTTTGCTGCCGGGCCACCTGCCACCATGGAGTTGATAATAATATAATCTTCATCTTGCCGAAGTACTGCGCCTATCCCTTCTAATGATAAACTCATCTCTGAGTTGAACTGTTCCGTATTGCGGGGAGAGAGATAGTTAGTATGCGGATCTATTTCTCGTGCAAAAGCATTCATAATCAACTGAAAAACATCTTCACTTTGCGTTTGTGCTAGACGTTTTAGTGCAAAATTATAGCGTTTGGTTAATATTGGCTTAATTTCTTTGTCATTTTTACCTGACAGTTTCAGATTCAACCAATCAAACTTAACCTTCGCGTCCCACAGTCTATTTAGCTCCTCAATGGTTTTAGGCCAAGGCGCTTTACTTCTATCAACTTCAATGACATCGTTACTAGCAAAATCTAGCGGCATATTAAGCCGTGATAAAGCGTATTGAAAACGTTCATAACGCCGCTGTTGTGCTAAATTAAATATCGCATATAGCTCATTCAAATGACCGGTTTCAAGCTGTTGTCCTACTTTGCTTTTTTCACTAGCAAATTTATCAATATCCGATTGTAAAAAAACATTGTGGCTATAATCCAACAGATTTAAATAGCGATCAAAAATCTTGCTAGAAAAGTTTTCATCCAAATCAAATTGACGATAGTGAGAACGCGTAAAGCGTGAAACAACTCTTTCGCTAATAATGGCATGCTGACGTTCCTGGTGAAGCTGAGGAAGCTTCTGAGCTGTTAATAGTGTTGGAGGCGCTACAGTATCTGCGAATGAAGTAGCCAGTGTAGTTATACCAAACACAAAAGCCAGTTTAATATAATTATTCATGCCGTGATTGGCCTCCGTATCAGAACTTTAAATGCTCAGCGCGTACAATCATTGCCAGTCCTGTGGTCAATTGTACCCGAACCCCATCCTTAGCTATCTCAAGCACTGATGCATCTACAATACTTTGGCCAACCATAACCTTTAAAGCTTGACCAACTTTTAATGTAGAAATATCCGTTACCGACTGTAATTTGGTTAGATTGGCCATTTTACTATTATGGGCTTTTTTAGCTTGATTTTTAGAGTAAGAAGAATGTTTATTTTTTTTATTTATTTCCTTAGTCGTTGAGCGCGAGGCCTCATTTCTTTTGCTTGAAGTTGCCGGTAAGGCTTTTTCGTTCTCTGTATTCTGTGCTTTCTGTTGTAATTCCCGTTTTCTTAATTTTTGCTCTGTACGTTGAGCCTGAATACGAGCCTTCGCTTCTATCAGCTGTTGACGGGCGTACTCCACATGTTCTGATTCCAGATCACCACAATCGTTGCCATCTAAATCAACACGTTTAGCACCTTCTTTAACGCCATATAGATAACGCCAACTAGAAGTATACATCCGCAAAGCAGATCGCAATTGAGTTTTACTGATGCCATCCTCTTCGGTCAGTCTCGCCACAATATCCTGAAAGATTCCAATCTTCAGTGGACGAGCCTCACCTTCAGCAATAAAGCAGTGAGGAAAACGCTTAGCCAAAAAAGCAATTATTTCTTTACTACTATTCAACTTAGGTTGATTTTCCATGAAATTTCCTGATTACAACGGTTTTGCCAACCAACGCAGGCATGAACAGGCGATATTATAATAGCGTTGCAGACAATTGCCACGCAAACCAACTGTTAAATTACATTAATTTGTGGATATTTTGCTATAACACACGCTTTCATGTAGTTACAAAGTATTACAACTAAGGCTCTTAGACCATTTTCATCCTCTTCATCAAAACGATTAAAAATAGGACTATCAATATCTAATACCCCAATTAACTGTCCATTGACTGCCAGCGGCAAAACTATCTCTGATCGGCTGAAACTATCGCAAGTAATATGGCCGGCAAAAGAATGAACATCGGCAATACGCTGTACTTTATTTTCCATAAAAGCAGTCCCACAAACACCTTTTCCTTGCGCTATACGCACACATGCAACTTTACCCTGAAAAGGCCCAAGCACAAGCGTATCACGACTTTTCAGATAAAACCCTAGCCAATTAATATTATCTAATTTTGCAAAAAGTAGAGCACTGGTATTGGCAAGTGTGGCAATAAAATCATATTCACCAGCAATTAAGCTAGTTAAATCACATGAAAGATCATGATAAAAGGCTTTTTTTCTCATAACATTCCGTTTGTCAAATTTTACATATACGCGTCTTGCAGATAAAAAATCATCGATATGGTAATTGTTTTTATCTCTTAAGGTTAACAATTCGCTATATTAATCGTGATATTTTTTAACTTATTGTAATTTAATTGCTCGGTCAGATCACACAACAAATGAAAACTAATTCAAATTTTAGCTAATTATTAATTATGAAAAAAGTTTCAATAAAAAAATTATAAACATTTTTAGTAATAACATATAACAAAAAAACCAGCGATAATTATTCGGCCATCCCTTTTATCCTCTTAATCTAAGAGCTAATTCTATTTTACATTAGCAATATTGACCCAAAGCAACTTATCTGTAAGTCGGTATCTTTTTTATTTGGTCTAAAGCAAATTTTCAATCAATATAAAAATTATTTAAATTTGTTAATTTTCAATAAATAATAGTAAAAAAAGCCGCTAAGCCACCACCGCAGCAATAATTTTGGAAAAGAGTTCCATCTATACTATTCTAAGAGCTTAAAGTACCTATAGCGATTTATTAACATTTTGAATAATTAGTGGGGATCACTTATGAAAAAGGCAAAACTAAAAATTTCCACCTATGTTATTGATGATGCACTCTTGTCTGACGCAGCTGAAAATACTATCAGTATTCCATGTGCATCAGATACTGAATTTTGTATGCAACTTGATGGCTGGGATGAAAATACGAGTATTCCTGCCACATTAGATAATAAACCTGTTCTTCTCTATCGCCATTACTATGATAAAAAAAAACATCATTGGGTTATGAGAATAGTTTAATCACAGTGGTATTAAAAAAGAGACCGAGCTAATTCCAATACTCGGTCTTGGGAAATGGCTCTAGAGAGCCGTGCGCTAAAATGTGTCATAGAGACGTAACAAAATGCAATTTAATACTAGCTGTCAGTTACAAAATTAGCCAGCAACAAAAACATATTTATTACATTAAATTAACATTAATTGTTTTTATAGAACAAAATATTTGTCTAGCCGAAAATTAAATTTGAATAACCCATACTTTTTATAAAGATCGAAATATACCCGATATGTTTTGTTAAAATTTTAGGTAGCAACCAAAAATTAACAAATTTTTAAAGTTTAGGGATAGCCTTTATTTAAATAATATCGCCGCCAAAACTATTTTGATAGATATTATGAATCAATAAATAATTTTTAATTAGTTTTACAAAGATTTTGCGCGGTTTTAAGTATTGGTGTGATATCTATTTTTTGCTGTGATAAATTTGTGGGTTTCAATAAAATAGCTGAAAGTTGAGATGCAATAATTTCACGTTTTTTCATCTGCTCTACCGCTATATTATTGAGAGGATACTGCATTAATGTACTAGGATTTATAACAAATAATGCGCCATTAGTACGGCACTCAAGCATTACTTCCTCACGTTTAAAAATCCATTTGTCACCAAACTGTTTTTTACTAACAGTTACAATTGGTGGCGCTGAAATGACACGAAAAGAGACTGTTATTGTTAATAGTAATACTAATCTACTAAACTTTACCATATCCATATTTCCTTATAATTTATAATCATGAAATACTATTAATTACAATATCATTCATATTATTAAAAATAATTTATATAGCCGTTTTTTATTTTTAGATTGATCAAAAAAGTTAAAACAAAATGCTAATAGAGAAAATAAACTTCCCACTGGTATTCAAAGTGGGAAGCTATCAATTAAACATGCACAACGTTAGACATTCCTTTCAACTCTTTATCTAATAAAAATAGTGACTTACCATCTTCTCCAACTAGCTCAAACTTATCCAAAATTGATTTGAATAACTTCTCTTCTTCATGCTGTTCAGCAACATACCACTGCAAAAAATTAAATGTCGAATAGTCTTTCATCTCCAATGCAAGATCTACAAGAGCATTAATTTCATGTGTAATATTTTGTTCATGTAGATAAGTTTTTTCAAAAACCTCTTTTATTGAATTAAATTTCCCAGTTGGCGCATCAATTTGACCTAATATCGGCATTTCACCTGTATCACTAAGATAATTGAATAACCGTTGCATATGCCCCATCTCTTCCTGAGAATGGGCTTTTAAAAACATCGCAGCACCCTCAAAACCTTTATAATTACACCATGCGCTCATTTGAAGATAGAAATTAGCTGAAAAAAATTCTAAATTAAGCTGTTTATTTAATTTATTAACCATCTCTTGCTGTAACATTGTTCACAATTCCTATGCTATTAAATAAAAATTCAATTTTATTATCTCCAGTAATATGAATAATAAAGGTGTTGTAATAAAAATAAAATTAAAATTAATCGTTATTTGATCAAAAACCAGGTTAAAACCGCTCATTTTGATCACAAACAGTATTAAAATATTATAGTAATAATAAACAGTTACATATTTATTCAAGACAAACCGTGTCTCGTTGACTAAAATTTATTTAGTAGTCAGATTTGATGAGGTTGGAAATACGAGTATGAGTTATAATCTTGCCGAATTAGCAAAAGAGGAGAGGGAAAAATTAAACCTTGATCTTGCCGCTGCAAGTGTCGCTTTTAAAGAAAGGTATAATATGCCGGTTATCGCGGATAAAGTTGAAGCAGAGCAAGCTCCTTATTTACGAGAACATTTCCGTAAGCGACTTACTCTATTTCGCAAAATTTCGCTTACTCTCAATCGATTACCTTACGACCCGCGAAAGGGATAATATAAACATTACCATAGTGACAACTTTTGCTGTTAATTTATCAATCTTTAATGACTATCTATCTGATAACTAATGGTCTCATTTTGGCAATTAACAATGACCTGGTAGTTAAGATCTTTTCTCGCTCCTCGAACAGTCAAAAGGATTTTATAACCATTTTTAATTGGTGTAATGCTATTGTTATTAATCCACACCACTACCTTTGGGCCAAGTAGTTTTTTATCTTCATCCCAGTATGGCAAGCGAGTTTGAATAAAATCATTTTTCACTTTTGCGCCAATTTGCTGTTGGCTTAAATTATCACAACTGATAAATTTAGCCGTTCTTACCTCATTAATTTCAATTGACTGAGCAGTCATTGAAAAAGATACTAACGTGAACAATATCATAGCAAGCAACATAAAAAGCCTATTCATCACTTTCATATTTACTCCTAAATATTTTTTAAGATTAGTAAGTGTAAGTAGTGGTGTAAAGCCGTATCCTTCACATCAACAATATGCGATCACGTAAAAAAGTTTTTTATTTAAGATCGTTATAAACTTGCTCTTTAGTGGCATGTTTTGCACGTATTTCCTTTGCGACCAAAGCAATTGCTTCTCCACTACTCATTCCTTCAGCCATCAATTGATGAATGCGCTCAGCCGCTTCTTGTTGCTCTTGATGATTTAACGTGGGCATTTTTGAAAACATTTATTTTTACTCATTTTTAATTTAAACATCATTATCAATATAACATTAGCATAGTTTAGCCTATGAAAAACGTTATTTTATGATAGTATATTCGTTAATAACCTTTATCGTTGCCTAATTAAATATGCGCCTGCAAAAAATTCAATTACCTTATTCATTAGATGCGGCTTTAAATTATTTTAATGCTATCGCCAACCAACCATGGGCGATGTTGTTACATTCAGGTAACGCCAACCACCCACATAACCGTTTTGATATTGTGGTCGCTGATCCAATAACCACCTTAGAAACAAGAGACAATATCACGCAAATCAACCGTGAAAATGAAAAAATCAGCTCAGAACTTGATCCTTTTGAGTTATTAAAAGGTGAAATGCAATATTTGAATGTCACTTTCACAGCGAATAGTGACCTTCCTTTCCAAGGCGGTGCTCTAGGTATATGGGGTTACGATTTAGGCCGGCGAATCGAAATATTGCCCGAACAGGCAAAAAAAGAATTAAGCTTTCCCGATATGGCAATCGGTGTTTATCTTTGGGCATTAATCGTTGATCACCATAAAAAAATAGTTACTTTGCTTAGTTATCAAAATGTCGAACAACGCTTAGCTTGGTTAGAAAATCAAACAAAAATACCTGCTAAACAGTTTCAAATGTGTGAAAAATGGCAAAGTAACATGTCCGAACAGCAATATCATTATAAAATTGGCCAAATTCATCAATATTTACGCAATGGTGATTGTTACCAAATTAATTTAGCGCAACGTTTTAAAGCCAAATATCAAGGTAATGAATGGGAGGCCTTTCTTAAACTGAATCAAAATAATCAAGCCCCTTTCTCTGCCTTTATTCGTTTAGAACAACATTGCGTATTGAGTGTATCCCCTGAGCGTTTTCTTTGGCTGCACGACGATTCAATTCAAACTCGTCCAATTAAAGGCACATTACCCAGATTAACGGATGTTAAAGAAGATCAAGAACAGATAAAACGTTTACAATCATCAATCAAAGATCGCGCTGAAAACGTCATGATAGTTGATTTATTGCGTAATGATATTGGTAAAGTCGCAATACCAGGGACAGTCAGTGTACCAGAACTTTTTGTTGTTGAATCTTTTCCAGCTATTCATCATCTAGTCAGCACTGTTATTGCACAATTACCCTCTCACTATCATGCATCTGATCTATTAAGAGCCTGCTTTCCAGGCGGCTCGATTACCGGTGCACCGAAAATACGCTCGATGGAAATTATTGATGAGCTTGAACCTCATCGACGCCATAGCTACTGTGGAGCGATTGGTTATATCAGTTTCTGCGGTACGATGGATACAAATATCAGCATACGTACTTTATTAACTGAAAATCAATACCTTTATTGTTGGGCTGGCGGCGGAATTGTGGCGGATAGTACAGCTGAAAAAGAGTATCAAGAGACTTTCGACAAGCTGAGTCGAATATTACCTGTATTAGAAAATAATCCATGTTAATGAATACATTAGATAATTTTATTAACCGATTTCAATTAATATTACCTGAACCCATTGGCTCCGTCCAATCTATCAATGTAGATCGCGCCAAAAAAAGTGCGGCCGTGCTATTAGCCATTTTTTGTAAACCTGAACCCACACTACTATTTACCAAAAGAACGGATAACTTACGCCTTCATGCGAGTCAAATCTCTTTTCCTGGTGGAGCTCGAGAACGCAATGATCATAGCCTAATTGAAACAGCATTACGCGAAACTTACGAAGAAATCAATATCTTGCCAGATCAAGTGCAAATCCTGGGAAAAATGCAGCCAATAAAAAGCCACAGTGGCTATTTAGTAACGCCTATTGTTGGATTACTATCAGCAAAGGTCTCTTATTACCGAAATCCAGCGGAAGTAGCCGCTATCTTTGAAGTACCATTGGAACATGCCGTCTCTTTAACTCATCATCATTCCATTATGATTAATAATGCCGGCGATAAAAAGCGTCTGTTTTTTTATCGGTATGAGCAATATCTAATTTGGGGTTTAACTGCAGCTATTCTCAATAAGTTAGCATTACAACTCATTTAAAATCGGCAAAAAATAAAAAGTCTTTTTATTTTACATTTTGTTCACTAGCACTAGTAAATTTCAAAAAAAACGATAAACTGGCACTCCATTACAATACAGTAATATTACAACTATAACATTTAGTATTAAGTGATTATTTTATCGTTTTTATTTTCCAAGGGGTTTTTAGTGATCAGTGTTTTCGATATGTTTAAAGTAGGTATTGGCCCATCCAGTTCTCATACCGTTGGACCAATGAAAGCAGGTAAAGAATTTGTCGATCAATTGATCGAAAAAAATCTACTTTCCTTCGTCACGCGTATCGCTGTTGATATTTATGGCTCCCTTTCATTAACCGGCAAGGGACATCATACTGATATCGCTATTATTATGGGTTTAGCGGGTAATTTGCCAGCAACCGTTGATATCGAATCAATAGCAGATTTTATTGCTAATGTTGAGCAAACTGAACGTTTACCTTTAGCAAATACAAGCCATTATGTTGATTTTCCACGTCAAGGCGGAATAAATTTTCATTATAATAATTTACCATTACACGAAAATGGCATGACCATTACCGCTTTCAATAATGATAACAAAATTTTCAGTAAAACTTATTACTCGATAGGTGGGGGCTTCATTGTTGATGAAGAACATTTTGACCAACAAACCTCTACTAATAAAACAGTAGCTTATTCTTTTAACTCAGCAACTGAATTGTTACTTCATTGTAAAAAAACCGGTTTATCAGTTTCTCATCTTGTGATGAAAAATGAATTAGCGCTGCATACGAAAGAAGAAATTGATCACTATTTTGCTAATATTTGGCATACCATGCAGGCCTGCATTGAACGAGGACTGAATACTGAAGGCATTTTACCCGGCCCTCTTCGCGTTCCCCGCCGCGCTCCGGCATTACATCGTATGTTAACGGTATCTCAAAAACTGTCTAATGATCCAATGGAGATCGTTGATCTGATCAATATGTTTGCATTAGCGGTTAACGAAGAAAATGCAGCCGGTGGTCGTGTGGTAACAGCACCAACTAATGGTGCCTGCGGCATAATTCCAGCTGTCTTAGCTTACTATGATCACTGTATTGAACCTGTTACCCCAGCACTTTATAGCCGTTACTTTTTAGCTTCAGGAGCGATTGGTATTCTTTACAAGATGAATGCCTCTATATCAGGTGCTGAAGTCGGCTGCCAAGGGGAAGTCGGTGTCGCCTGCTCAATGGCCGCTGCTGGGTTAGCTGAATTACTGGGTGGCAATCCTGAACAAGTCTGTATAGCGGCTGAAATTGGTATGGAGCATAATTTGGGGCTCACCTGTGACCCGGTTGCAGGACAAGTTCAAGTTCCTTGCATTGAACGTAACGCAATTGCGTCAGTAAAAGCGATTAATGCGGCAAGAATGGCACTACGTAGAACGAGTGAACCACGCATTTCTTTAGATAAAGTTATCGAGACTATGTACGAAACAGGTAAAGATATGAACGCTAAATACCGTGAAACTTCTCGTGGAGGTTTAGCTATTAAAGTACATTGTGATTGATGCAGGACACATCTTAAAATATATTCCTTTTCATTTAATAACCCTTAATATAAAAAGGGTTATTTTTATTTATCACCCATCTTTATATTCAATTAGTTAAAAAACTTCCCCTGTATTAAAGTACAGTTTATATTCATAGAATTACTAATTAAAATTTATTATTATTTCACACAAGATAATAACAACTATAACAAAATTAAATTGTTTGATGAAATTTATCTTTCTCTAAATATATTGATACGTATTTTAAATTTTCTGATCAGTGGCATATTTTTTCTTATATTTAAATGATAATCTATAAAATGATTAATTAATTACAATTATGGTTAATACTTTATAACATGAAAAACTATTCATACTAGTGATTATTTGATTGTATTCATCTGTCAACGGAGAGTACACTCTAATAATCATTTTTATTATTTAACCTACTTCTAAGGGGAAAAGTAGTGAGTGTAGCTATTATAATTAGCACTCATGGTGTTGCTGCAAAACAGTTGCTCATGACCGCTGAAATGTTGATTGGCGAACAACAAAATGTCGCTTATATCGATTTTGTTCCAGGTGAAAACGCTGATACATTAATTGAAAAATATAATCAAAAGCTTAATGAGCTCGATGTTTCTCAAGGTGTGTTATTTTTGGTAGATATGTGGGGAGGCAGTCCATTTAACGCCGCTAGTCGCATTATCGAAAGTAAGGATAAAGACAAATATGATATCGTCACCGGTGTTAACGTCCCCATGTTGGTTGCGACGTTACTATCCCGTGATGATGATCCTACTTTTAGTGAATTAGTCACCACTGCTATAGAAACGGGTCGCAGTGAAATTAAAGCGCTAAATAGTCTACAAACTAGCAATAAACCGCAAAATTTACCGACGCCATCCCCCTCATCTCAGGCAGCCAATTCAACCGCACAAGGTCATATGTTCATTGCCCTTGCAAGAATTGATGACCGTTTAATTCATGGTCAGGTGGCTACTCGCTGGACTAAAGAGACAAAAGTTAAGCGTATTATCGTAGTGAGCGATGAGGTTGCAAAAGATCATGTTCGCTCAACTCTATTGAAGCAGGTAGCGCCACCGGGTGTCACAGCGCATGTGATCGATATAGCAAAATGTATTCGTGTCTATAATAATCCTAAGTATGCCGGTGAACGCGTTATGCTGTTATTTACCAATCCAACAGACGTTTTACGTATTGTAGAAGGCGGCGTCGACATAAAGTCTGTCAATATCGGTGGCATGGCCTATCGTGATGGTAAAACACAGGTTAACAATGCTATCTCGATCGATAATGAGGATATTAAGGCTTTTAACCAATTATCTAAACGGGGCATTGAACTCGAAGCACGTAAAGTTTCTAGTGACAACAAACTGGATATGTTAACTCTCATCAAAAAAGCAAAAAGATGAGTTTTCTTTTTTGGTTATACATTCACGACTTAAAAATAGATTCACCAACGTTGTTGGTTACAGGAGATAAACAATGGAGCTTACCGTTGTTCAAATCATACTCGTTTTCCTTGTTGCCTGTATTGCAGGTATGGGTTCTATTCTAGATGAATTCCAATTTCATCGTCCGTTAATTGCTTGTACTCTAATTGGCCTTGTTCTCGGTGATCTAAAAACAGGCATAATTATTGGTGGTACACTGGAAATGATTGCTCTTGGATGGATGAATATCGGGGCAGCTGTGGCTCCTGATGCTGCACTCGCCTCAATTATTTCTACCATTCTTGTTATTGCCGGCGGACAAGATATCGGTACCGGTATTGCTCTGGCGATCCCGCTAGCTGCCGCAGGTCAAGTATTGACTATTATTGTTCGGACACTCACGGTTGCATTCCAACATGCCGCTGATCGCGCCGCGCAATCTGCTAATTTACGTGCATTAACAACAATTCACATCTCTGCCCTGTTACTACAGGCGATGCGTATTGCTATTCCTGCTTTAATTGTTGCTATCTCTGTTGGTACCTCAGAAGTCCAACACCTACTGGATTCTATTCCTGAGGTTGTGACTAAAGGATTGAACATTGCTGGCGGTATGATCGTTGTTGTCGGTTACGCGATGGTGATTAACATGATGCGCGCAGGTTATCTGATGCCATTTTTCTACTTGGGCTTTGTAACTGCGGCATTTACCAATTTCAACCTAGTTGCTTTAGGCGTTATTGGTATCGTAATGGCGATCCTCTATATTCAACTCAGTCCAAAATACAACCAATCACAAGTTGCTAATTCGCAAAATAATGGCAATAGCGACTTAGATAATGAATTAGATTAATTAAGGAATGGAATAATGGCAGATACAACTTCAGCAAACCAGACAAATCAAAAAAAGCTTACTGCTGGTGATATTCGCGGAGTTTTCTTACGTTCCAATCTTTTTCAAGGATCGTGGAACTTTGAACGCATGCAAGCACTTGGTTTTTGCTTTTCCATGATCCCTGTGATCCGTCGTTTATATCCTGAAAATAGTGAAGAACGTAAACAAGCAATTAAACGCCATCTAGAGTTTTTTAATACCCATCCGTATGTTGCAGCACCGGTTTTAGGGGTTACCATGGCAATGGAGGAACAAAGAGCTAATGGTGCAGATATTGATGATGGTGCCATTAATGGTATTAAAGTTGGCTTAATGGGCCCTTTAGCAGGTGTTGGAGATCCTATTTTTTGGGGCACAGTACGTCCGGTTTTTGCGGCATTAGGTGCAGGAATTGCGATGTCAGGTAGTCTACTAGGACCACTACTGTTTTTTATTTTGTTTAATTTAGTTCGTTTACTAACACATTATTACGGTGTCAGCTATGGCTACAAAAAAGGGCTCGATATTGTTCATGATATGGGAGGTGGCTTCCTACAAAAAATGACCGAAGGCGCCTCAATTCTGGGACTATTTGTGATGGGCGCATTAGTCAATAAATGGACTAATGTTAATATCCCCTTAGTTGTTTCCGAGATAAAAAATCCAGAAACGGGCGAAGTAACGATTACCACCGTACAGACTATATTAAATCAATTGATGCCTGGTCTGGTACCTTTACTATTAACCTTTGGCTGTATGTGGCTATTGCGGCGTAAAGTCAATCCACTATGGATCATTGTTGGTTTCTTTATCCTTGGTATTGTTGGCTACTGGGCAGGATTTCTAGGCTAAGATACTTATAGATCTTAATTGTCAATTGCGGGAGGTTGCAGCCTCCCGTTTTTAATTTTATCTTTACAGCAGAATAATAATCGATCGGAGTGTTTGCTCATGAATATGAACAATATTGTATTGACTATCTTAATTCTACTAATGCTAACTTATGCTATCTATGAAGAATTTATTGTTAACTTGTTAAATGGAAAAACAAAATTAAAAATAAAGTTAAGGCGTAGAAATAGAATTGATGCCGTTATTTTTATTATACTTATCGCGATTGTTATTTATCATAATATTATTCAGCATGGAAGCCAGCTAACAACCTACTTATTAATGATCACCGTTCTTATCGCTATTTACTTAACATTTATTCGTTATCCTAAGCTTTATTTTAAAAATAAAGGTTTTTATCACAATAATGTTTATATATTGTACGATCAAATTAAAACAATTAATTTATCTAAGGATGGAATATTAATAGTCGGTTTAGCCAAAAGAAAAATTTATATTGCTGTTAAACAGTTTGATGATTTAGATAAAATTTACAACTTTTTGATCAATAATAAATAAATATAAACAATATTGTTAATGGTTTTTATGTAATTAATTAACGATAATTATTATTTTTATTAAAACATTAAATAATATTAATTTTTTAAATTAATTAAAATTTAAATAATTGCCTTTTATTATTTTTATGATATCTTTTGCTATAAGTCATTGGGGAGTAGCCTGTTCTAAATAAAATTGTTGTTTAGAAATTTCATGTCAACATACTCGTTATGTTACCGTAACGTGGCATGAATACCTGACAAGGTTGGCAAGACCATAGACATATTTTTACTTAAGGTTGGAAGTAAAAATATGTGTATGGGTAACTATCCAACTGAGACAGTATAATGAATTTATACGCAACCCTAGCTTTATCTCTCGCGTTATCCATGGATGCTTTTGCTGCATCAGTTTGCAAAGGTGCCACCTTATTTAATCCCTCTTTACGTGAAGCAATAAGAACTGGCTTTATCTTTGGCATAATTGAGTCCATAACCCCCATTATTGGCTGGAGTTTAGGGCTATTTGCCAGCCAATATGTTATAAAGTGGAATCATTGGATAGCGTTTGGTTTATTATTTATATTGGGTATGCAGATGATATATCAAAGCTATCATCGTGCAAAAAACAACAACAAACCTCCCCTTATTCACTATCACAATTCTTTTACCCTTATTACTACCGCCCTAGCAACTAGCCTGGATGCAATGGCCATTGGGGTCAGTCTGGCCTTTTTGCAAATTAATATCATCCATACAGCGATGACAATCGGACTAATGACCATGATTATGGCAACACTTGGAATATTATTAGGCCGTTATATTGGCCCATTATTAGGAAAAACAGCCGAAATAATTGGCGGTGTTACGCTAATCATTATCGGATTTAGTATAATTTATCAACATATTTAATTTATTAAATAATTAATTCACTTGTATATTTAATTTTTTTATTTACGTTAAAAAGAAATAATTGAAAAGGAAAACTAAATAATAAGAATTTTTACTATTTCTAACAAAAATTATTAATTGAAAACTCTTTAATGTATAATATTCATTAAAAAAATGATAAGCTATTTAATTGATTTATTTCATTATCTTAAAATGAAACATAATATATTATAGACTAATGATAATAATTATTATCAATTACAAATGGCATTTTTTGCCTATCTATAAATATCAAAAATCATAAAATAGAACTTATAAATAAATGAATGATTCTTTACAGCTAGGCTATTTACCCACTGATTGTGGAAGGTGAACATGTCGGAAAATGTAATCAATGATATTGTTAATTGGTTAGAAAGCCAATTACAACGAAATGAAGGCATTAAGATTGATACCATTGCTAATAAAAGTGGTTATTCTAAATGGCATTTACAACGGATCTTTAAACAATTAAAAGGTTGCACCCTAGGGGAATATGTTCGTAAACGTCGTTTACTTGAAGCAGCCAGGCTATTACGAGAAGATAAATTTTCTATTTTGGATATAGCGCTACAATACGGTTTTAGCTCCCAAGCAACATTTACCCGCATTTTTAAAAAACATTTTAATACTACACCGGCTAAATTTCGTCAAAATGGGCAGTTACCCGATTTTAATCAATTTATGGACTAAACTAAAAAAAATAATTTTTAAATATTCCTTGTTATCTGCCAGTCTAAATACTGGCTTTATGGCCAATTTACAATAAAATTCGCTTGAATATTTATCCAGCCAGCAATGCGTGCTAATAATTAATAATGACTTACTTTATTCATGTTATTTCATTAACCAACCAATTTTCTAATTGTATAAGCTGCTGATTAAAATCTGGATATTGAAGCTTTATCTCCGCGACTAATTCCTTAATTGTCGCTGGCTGGTATTTTTTCCCCATCAACTGTTGACTAAAAAGCTCCAATGGCGATGGTTCTAAACTATCAGTATAAATTTTACTAGCTGAAATTTTACCTTTATCAATATCAAAATAAAGTTCAACACCACCCCATGCAAATCTGGTTTCAAGTATATGACTAAAAGCTGGCGCTTGGCCAAAATTCCATTCCCAACTGGATTGCTTAGCATAAGTGTCAATAAAACCGGGTAAATCAGGCAAGTTAGTTGGTGAAATTATTTCTGCCTTCACTTGCTCACCATAATAGTTAAAAAAATGGTTTACTAAAGCGTTACAAACTTTTTGATGGGTGATATCAGCATCAATTTCAGCTAAATTCATTACTCTCGAACGAACAGATGTAATACCTTTGCTAATCAATTTTTTTGCATCTGGATTTAAATAACTGGCTAACCGTTTTAAATCTGTATTAATGAGCAAAGTGCCATGATGAAAACCGCGATCAAGAGTTTCAAAATAAGCTGATCCTGAAATTTTACGATCACCATGTGGGGAATGAATTACTAAATCATTTCGACCGGAAACTTCAGCACTAACCCCAACCTCTGCTAACGCCGCAATAATAATTTGGGTTGAAACGGTTTTATCATAAGCGGGTTTACCTGCCATAAAGGTAAAACAAGTATTGCCTAAATCATGAAAAACCGCACCACCACCACTGCGGCGGCGAGCTAATTTAACTCCATCTTGAGCCATCTTTCGGGTATTACACTCTTTCCATGGATTTTGTGCCCGACCAATAACGACAGTATCATTATTGCGCCAAAGAAACATAACCCGTTGCCTGACTGACATTTGACGAAAAATAGCCTCTTCAACTGCCAAATTAAACCAGGGATCAAATGATTCAGAAATAAGAAGACGTATTGAAGCCATAAAAATTTTGCCAGCCTATATTTATTTTGCTACCGCTCAGGAAGAAAAAAAATTATAACTAAAAAAGACATTTAAATACGACGTGCCTGCCAGAAAACCTTGCGCCAGTAGATATTATTTAATGAAGAGCGGATAACGCCTTTACTGGTTGATGCATGAATAAAAGTATTATCTGTATCATAAATACCAACATGTAAACCATTTTCACCTGAGCCGGTTTTAAAAAAAACCAGATCGCCCGGCATAAGATCCTTAATATCGATACGGGTGCCATATGTTGTTTGAGCCACTGTCGTACGTGGTAATTGAATGGCAAAACGGTCACTAAAAGTCCGATAAACAAATCCGGAACAATCAATTCCACTTGATGCTAAACCACCATACCGATATGGCGTGCCATGCCATTGGAATAGTTGCTCTTTAAGTTGAGCGATGGTCATAATAGGATCAGAAAGTTGGCTTTTTAACGGCGGAGCTATTCTATTTACTGAAGAAGAACAGCCCATTAAAGTTAGATAGAATAAAAAAAGAAGGTGTTTAATTCTGATTAACATAAAGCACCTTTATCGCTTTAAGATAACTAACTGACTTTAATTAGAGTTTAATAAAAAAACAAGTTTTTATTAATGGGTGATCTTTATTTTTAGTAAACTCTGGCGTTAAAAAATAAATATCCTGCTCACTTTTTCACTTTATAATCGCTTTATTTCAGGCCGAGAAATGATCCAAATACCTAGCAAAATAAATACCACTCCCACAACTTTAACTAATGTCGCCGATTCATTAAACCAAGGCAAAGTGACTGCTGATAAATAAACTAATACATAGCTTAAACTAATGAGTGGATAAGCTTTACTTAATGCTAAAAATTTCAAGGCAAATAGCCAAAAAAACATAGAAATAGCATAGCCAATCAAACCGATAAAAATCAGCCCAAACGCTTGCCGATTTTCAAATAACCAATTAACATCCATCCATTGATGGTTTAATTTAAACTCAGGTAATAAAGTTACCCCAGCTTTAAGACAAAGCTGAGCGAAAGTGATCAATATTACACTACTGATACCCCAAAAATAACCTTTCATATATTTAATAAAACAATACCCAGCATGATAATAAATACGCCTACCCAATGTTTTATACTGATCTTCTCTTGATAGATAAATTGGCCTATCAGTGTCACAATAACAAAATTAATACTTAACATCGGATAAGCAATACTAAGTGGTAAAATTTGTAATAATTTAAGCCAAAATAGCATGCCTAAAGCCAGTAAAATAATAGCGATTACCAGCCATTTAAAGGCTAAACTTTTTTTTGATGGCAAAACACTTTGCCAATATACCACTGCTTGCTTTTGACAAACTTGTCCAAAGCAAGTCAACAGGCTAACAATTATCAATAATAAAAAATGTGTCATGGTTGCTGATAATAAGTCATTATTGCCATTCGTGTATTGCGAACCACATGATCAGGCTTAGGAATATCATCAGGCAGACCTTCATTTCTACGCAATAAAAGAACCACTGAAATTTGTCCCTCTTTCCGGGTCTGGCTAAGCCATTTAGCAAAATTGCCTTGTTTAATTAAGCGAAATTGACTATCAGGATAATTTAAACCATATCTTAATTCACCTGATCTTTCATATAAATAAACATCACCTCGATGTAATTCCCATGCCAAACCCGCACCAACTCCAACATTATCCGCCAGCACAAATTTACTTTGTTGCAACAAAGAGATATTTTGCCGAATTAATTGCTGTGGTAATTTAGAATCGATAGTATCTTGCGGTAATGCATAACCTATCGATAAGCTCAAGGCTATCGAACAGGCCGCCCCCCACAACCAATACCTAGCTTTGGATATCAGACTAAAATAGCCAATAATCAGCCAAATACAAAAAACAGTGATACCTAATGCCAGTTTGGGCCATTCCTCTGTAGTATATAGAGGATGATCAACAAATAACCCCATGATAATCAAAGTAATAATTGCCAGTATGCCAAAGGCAATATTGGTAAATCCGTTAAATTTAAGTGGGGTTAGATTGCAATTTTTAACACAATCAACCGCATATTTTGCCATCATTAATGCAAGCGGTGCCATCACTGGCAACATATAAGTGAGTAATTTACCTTTAGCAATACTAAAAAATAGGAACGGGACAATAAACCAGCAAAGCAGAAAAAACATTTCCGGCTTGTTTTTTCGTTCCTGCCAACTCTTTAATAATGTCCCAGGTAAAAGTCCTAACCAAGGTATCACACCAAGTAAAATGATTGGAATATAAAACCAGAAAGGGGCTTTATGTTGAGCATCTTCTGATGAAAAGCGCTGAATATGTTCTACCCAGAAAAAGTAATGCCAATAATCAGGTTGATATTTATTGACAGCTAGTGCCCAGGGAAGGCTTATCAATGCCGCACTGATTATTGCTATGCCACCAAACTTAAGCATTTCAGTAAAACGTTTTTGATATAGCATAACTGGCAGCATCACGATCACCGGGATAGCTAACGCTAAAAAACCCTTAGTCATGAAGGCCATACCACAGGTAAGCCCCATGACGGCCCAGGCAAGTAACTTTGCAGCAACCGTTGGTGCTTTTAATAACCAAAAACAGCATAGCATACAAGCAGTAAGCCACATGGTAAGCATCGGATCGAGTACGCTATACGTGCCAACCGCAAATACCAAAAACATCGAAACATACATTAAAGTAGCCACAAACGCGACATTTCGATTACGCCACATTATCATCGCCAACCAGTAAATTAAGCCGGCGCTGATCATAGTTGAAAACACAGCACCGAAACGGACAGCAAAATTAGTATCACCAAATATCATTTGACTGATATTATTTATCCAATATCCGGCCACTGGCTTTTCAAAATAGCGAATATTAAGCAAATAAGGCACAATCCAATCGCATCGCAGCAACATTTCTCGACTAATTTCAGCGTAACGCGTTTCATCTGGCTGCCAGAGCAATCGACCATTTAACGGCACTAAATAAGTAAAAATGAAAAAAAGTGCTAATAAAAAAGCACCTATTTTCTGTAACTGTTTAGTTAACATCAAGCACTATACCTCGTGTTGACACCCTAGCCAGCCTTCACGACCGGGAAAAGATGAACGAATAATTTTTCCTTGCGGTAAAGAATCTATATCATTTGGTATTAATTCACGCAACGGACAAAATACCATTTGCTCTGCAATCATTCTCTCTAATAAATTTTCAAATTGCATCGATTTAGACATACCTTCCACTTCAGTATGAATAGTATAAACAGGTGTTCCTACATCTTCCTGCATCGCGTTAATAATAAAATCATTAAAGTTTTCATCTTTAACCAACGTGCCAACAACTTCATCATAAGTTGGTAGTGTCACTGGAATTTGTATGGTACCAATCGAACCATCAGTTAAAATAGGACGAAACGGATGTGTACCTCGGCAATCACTATTATAGTCAAATTTAAAATTTTCTTTTGCTGTTAATACGCGTTCATCGGCTCGCCAACCTGCTACAGCTGAACATTTTACCCTAGCGCCCGTTGCAGCCTCAAGCGCATCTACGCCTAATTTAATTTGCTCGACCAATTTAGTTCTCGGCCATTTCCCTACATTAGCTTGCCAGCCTTGATGATCCCATGCATGTAACCCAACTTCATGACCTTCATTCAATGTTTGTTTCATTAAGTAGCCTAGATCATTGGCAATTTTTTTACCTGACCAGGCTGTACCGGCTAATAAAATATCCCAACCATACAGTGAGGCGGCATTCGATCTTAACATTTTCCATAAAAATTTAGGTCGAAACAGGCGCCATAAATGGCGCCCCATATTATCTGGCCCGACACTGAAAAAAAAACTGGCTCGAATTTGATATTTAGCGAGCACTTTAAGTAACTGTGGCACACCTTCTTTAGTACCTTGGTAGGTATCTACATCAATTCTTAAGCCAATTTTCTTCATTATTTTTTACCTAATTCTTCCGCGGCAGCTTGCAAGAAGAAATCTAAAGTTTCATCAATAGTCTGCTTCATATCAATAGTTGGCTCCCAATCGAGCAAGCGACGCGCATTTTCAATGCTCGGTCTACGATGCTCAACATCTTGATACCCCTTACCATAATAACTACTACTTTCAATCTTTTTGAGACCAGCAAATGGAGGAAAGAGTTTACGTAACGGATGTTTTTCAAAACTGTCAAGTAACATATCAGCTAATTGAGCAATACTTGCTTCATTGGTTGGATTACCAATATTGATAATTTGACCATCGCATTTTTCATCTTTATTTTCAATAATACGAAATAATGCTTCAATACCATCTTTAATATCGGTAAAACAACGCTTTTGAGCACCACCATCAACTAATTTTATTGGTGAACCCTCGACCAAATTTAAAATTAATTGGGTGATTGCCCTTGAGCTACCAATACGGGCAGAATGTAAACTATCTAGTCGTGGACCCATCCAATTAAACGGTCTAAATAGAGTGAATTTCAACCCTTCTTTAACACCATATGCCCAAATAACGCGATCCAATAACTGTTTAGAAACAGAATAAATCCAACGCTGTTTGTTAATTGGCCCTACAATCAAACGAGAGGTATCTTCATCAAATTCTTTATCATCGCACATCCCATAAACTTCAGAAGTTGATGGGAAAATAATACGTTTATTATATTTTACACAATAACGCACTATCTTTAAGTTTTCTTCAAAGTCTAATTCAAAAACTCTTAATGGATTACGGGTATATTCAATCGGTGTTGCAATAGCAACCAGGGGCAGAATGATGTCACATTTTTTAATATGATATTCAATCCACTCAGTATGAATACTAATATCACCTTCAACAAAATGGAAACGCTGATCATCACCAAAACGGGGATCATTAATAAAACGTGAAACAGCAGAAGAACTAATATCCAAGCCATAGATATCATAGTGTCCATCAGCTAATAAACGTTCGGTTAAGTGATTACCAATAAAACCATTAACCCCCAAAATTAAAACGCGCTTACGGCGTTTCACCTGTGCAGTCGGTTTTGCCCCCACCCGCACACCCGTCACAATCCCCATTTCAGCCGCTAAACGCGATCCTTCAACATATAAACCCGATCCACACTGGCCAGTTAGGATCTCAAGCACGTCTTGACCACAAGCTATTTGCAATGGCTCAGTAGAAATGATTGTACCAGGTAATTTATCATGTGATTTTTCTAACACTCGGCCACGCCAGACAATCATTTTACTCTCAGCTAAATAGGTAAATGCACCCGGATATGGCTCGGTCACTGCTCGTATTAGGTTATTCACTTCAGTAGCAGATTTAGCCCAATCAATTAAACCATCTTCAGCGCGGCGACGGCCAAAATAGGTTGCCTGACTCTCATCCTGTGGTGTTGCTGAATAATCACCCATTTTAATTAACGGTAATGTATCAGCTAACAGCTGTTCGGAGGCGTGACGAATTTTCTCATGTAACACTAATGCGGTATCAGTTGCATCAATGGCAACTTTTTTCTGCGCAATAATATCACCCGCATCGGCCTTAGCTATCATCTTATGGAGCGTGACACCAGTCTCTGTTTCGCCATTTAAAATAGCCCAATTAATCGGCACACGACCACGATATTTAGGCAGTAAAGAACCATGTAGGTTGAAAGCACCTTTAGGGGCTAGTGCCAATAACTCTTGACTCAGCATGTGACGATAGTAAAAAGAGAAAATGACATCAGGTTGCATTTTCTCAATACGCTCAATCCAAAGTGAATGATTGACATTTTCTGGCGCAAATACAGGCAAGCCCATCTCAGCTCCCAAGCGTGCAACTGAGGAAAAGAAATGATTCTCTTTTGGATCATCTGTATGTGTAAAAACAGCCTGAATTTCAAAGCCCGCCTTCTGTAGCGCCTTTAATCCCACACAACCAATATCATGGTAAGCAAAAACAATAGCTTTCATTATTTTTTTTCCTGATTTTCGTTAGTATCATGATGAATACCAACTATCTTTTGAATGAAGTAACGGGGTCGGGCACGAACATCATTGTACATCCTGCCAATGTATTCACCGAGTAATCCCATGGCAATAAACTGCGCACCAATAAATATAAATAGAATAGCAAACAGGGTAAAAACACCCTCTGCAGCCCACATGGAACCAAATATAAGACGTAAGATAATTAGCAGAACCGCCAGAAAAAATCCACTTGCTGCAATAAAACTACCAACCACACTCAATAAACGTAATGGGGTAGTCGTTAAACAAGTAAGTAAATCAAACATTAAATTTATTAGCTTCATAAAGCTATATTTTGAATCACCAAACTCACGTTCTGCATGGGCCACATCGATTTCGATCGTTCTTCGAGCAAAGGTATTTGCTAAAATGGGAATAAATGTACTACGTTCATGACACTGTAGCATCGCATTAATAATATTACGCCGATAAGCCCGCAACATGCAGCCATAATCGCCCATGGTGCGCCCTGTTGCTTTGGTGATCATGGCATTAATAATTTTCGACGCCGTTTTACGAAACCAAGAATCTTGCCGATTCATCCGCCTAGTGCCAACTACGTCATAGCCCTGCTCGGCTACCTGTACCAAATTGGGGATCTCTTCAGGTGGATTTTGTAAATCAGCATCTAATGTGATCACAAGATCGCCAGTTGCCTGTTTAAAACCCGCCATAATGGCAGAATGCTGTCCATAATTACGATTTAAAATTACGGCAATAACATGATTTGCCGAATTTTCTGCAGCCTCTATTAGCAAGTTAGCGGAATTATCAGCACTACCATCATCAACTAAAATTAATTCATATGGCTGTTTCAATCTCTGACAAGCAGCCAATGTTCTTTCCAATAATTGGGGTAAACTTTGCTCTTCGTTATAAATAGGGATAACGATAGAAACTTTCTTTATTTCTTCAAAATCATTTTGAACAGGCACTATTTCAGCTCCGAAAAAATTTCATTAATAGCAGCAACAACGCGATCAACATCTTGAGCACGCATATCAGGGAATAGTGGCAATGAACATAAGGTAGCCGAGTTCCATTCAGAATTAGGTAGAGAAAGTGATGGATAATGTTCTCTATAATATTTCTGCGTATGAGCCGCTCGAAAATGCAGACCTGTACCAATATTCTTCTCTTTTAAGCGTTCCATAAAACTATCACGGTTAATACCACAGATTGTTTCATCAACGCGCACCATAAACAGATGATTGGCATGCAAATGAGGATAATCAGGCACATCCAGCATTTTTAACGGCAACTTGGCTAGCGCTTGTCGATAGTAAGCAACAAGTTCAGCACGACGTTTATTTATTTGGGTTAATTTTTTTAATTGAACAACTGCAATTGCAGCATGAATATCAGAAAGATTATATTTAAATCCAGGTTCAACAACTTCAGCCTGTGGTTTACGGCCTTGTATTTGTCGATCGAAGGCATCCACACCTAAACCATGAAATTTTAAACATCGCAAGCGGGTGGCTAAAGCATCATCATCAGTAGCAACTAAGCCACCCTCGGCGCAAGTAATATTTTTAATCGCATGAAATGAAAAAATAGCCGTGCCTTGTTGACCAATCCATTGATTTTGATACTGAGTACCTACGGCATGAGCAGCATCTTCGATCAATGCGATATTATTTCTTTGTGCAATCTCACGTAACGCATTAAGATCGCATGGTGCACCGGCATAATGTACCGGTATAATCGCTTTTGTCTTAGGGGTAATTGCCTTCTCAACGACATCAGGCTGAACCATTAAAGTATCACGATCAACATCAATCATGATCGGTTTTGCCCCTAACAAGGTAATCATATTAATGGTTGACACCCATGTTAATGAGGGGGTAATAACTTCATCTCCAGGACCAATTCCTAAGGCCATAAGCGTTATATGCATACCTGCTGTTGCCGAACAAAAAGCAATTGCATGCTGACAACCAAACTTATGGCGAAAGTCTTCTTCGAGTTGATGATTTTGCGGTCCAGTGGTGATCCAACCAGAACGTAATACATTTTCTACCGCCCGGATCTCTTCGTCACCTATTGCTGGGCGAGAAAAAGGAAGAAAATCATTCATGAGATTAACCTACTAACAATTCGTCTAATATTTTTTAGAGTTAGTTGTCTATAATATCATAAAATAGCTTAACTACACATCAACATGACAATAACTTTCCAATATAATCAGTTAGAAAGCGTTCAAATAATAAATATATAAAGCTCAAACGCTGACTTAAGTGACTCAAGTAGAATAGAAAACTCATTAATTGCCAAAAAATTCTTATCACTAAGAAAGTAACCCAATAACAAAAATAAGGGAATTTAAAAGCATTATTAGCATAACTTTTACTAATAAAATTGTTTGGCTTACAAAATCTCGTATAACTAATCTATTAAAGGTATCTTTATTTTTTAAGATTATTTTGGCATTCGTAAATAATAAAAAAGCCGCTTTAGCGGCTTTTTAGCATATAATAATTCATTATTTATGAGGCTTTATCTTTTCAACCCGGCCTTTCAACTTTTGCCCTGGTCTAAAAGTCACCACTCGGCGAGCAGTGATGGGAATATCTTCTCCAGTCTTTGGATTTCGACCTGGGCGTTGACTTTTATCACGCAGATCAAAATTACCAAACCCTGACAGTTTCACCTGCTCCCCATTTTCTAATGAACGACGAACTTCTTCAAAGAAAAGTTCAACTAGGTCTTTCGCATCACGTTTGCTTATACCCAGTTTTTCGAACAGACTTTCTGACATTTCAGCTTTTGTAAGCGCCATAGGTTTAGTCCCTCAAGGATGCTTGGAATCGCCGTTTTAACGCAGCAACACATTTATCAACAGTTGCGGCAATCTCTTCTTCTTCCAGAGTACGGTTTGTATCCTGCAAGATTAAGCTAATAGCAAGGCTCTTATAACCTTCCGCTACACCTTTACCACAGTACACGTCAAACAAGTTTATGCCAACTATATGATTTATGCCAATTTTCTTGCATTCAGCCAATACATCCGCTGTTGCTACCTCTTGTGGAACTACAACAGCAATATCTCGTCGATTGGCAGGGAAACGTGAAATCATATTTGCTTTAGGAATAACACGCTCTGCAACGGAATCCCACAACAATTCAAAAACCAGTGTCCGACCATGCAAATCTAGCTTATTTTCCAGTTCTGGATGAATAACACCTACATATCCAATATAATTATTATTCAGATAAATCCCAGCGCTCTGTCCAGGATGAAGTGCAGGATTAGAGTGAGCCTTATAAATAATATTGTCTAATTTTCCGGTTAATTCCAGTATTGCTTCAACGTCACCTTTTATATCAAAAAAATCAACCGCGCGTTTTTCTTGTGACCAGTGCTCTTCATAGCGATTGCCAGTGATCACGCCTGCTAACATCAATTCTTGCCGAATACCCTGTTCTGCTGATACATCCGGTACAAATCGTAATCCAGTTTCAAACAATCGAATACGATTTTGTTGGCGGTTTTGATTGTAAATTACTGTCGCTAATAAGCCAGGTAATAAAGAAAGCCGCATTGCTGACATATCAGTTGAAATAGGATCAGGTAAAATCATTGCATCGGAACCTGGATGCAGCAGTTGCTGAATTTTAGGATCAACAAAACTATAGGTAATCGCTTCATTGTAACCACGATCAATTAATAACGTTTTCACCCGCTTTAATGGCAGAATTGACTCACAACGAGGGGTCATGACTAAATCAGCATGTAACGGTACATTGGGTATATTATTATAACCATAAACACGGGCGACTTCTTCAATCAAATCTTCCTCAATTTGCATATCAAAGCGCCAAGATGGAGCAACCACTTGCCAACTATCTTGCTCACCAATCACTTGGCATCCTAAGCGCTGAAGGATCTGAGTGACCTTGATATCCGGGATACAATGACCTATTAAACGATCAAGCTTTTGCCGAGTCAGTGTTATGTTTGCCATTGTTGGTAAGCTAGTTTGCTGGCTAACATCAATAATATTTCCCACCTCTCCACCACAAATCTCAACAATTAATCTGGTTGCGCGCTCCATGGCTTTATATTGCAGCTGTGGATCGACACCCCGTTCAAAACGGTGTGAAGCCTCAGTATGAAGACCATAATTACGGGCCCGACCAGCAATTGCTAATGGAGCAAAAAAAGCACTTTCTAACAGGATATTAGTGGTATTTTGATGGACACTGGAATGCTTGCCACCAAAAATACCGGCAATCCCTAAGGCACCATTGTCATCGGCAATAACTAAAGTATCTGGTTTCAAAGTCACCTCACTGTCATCAAGCAAAACTAATGTTTCATTCGGTTTTGCCATTCGAACAATTATCGCGCCATTTAAACGATCCAGATCATAAGCATGTAAGGGCTGACCTAACTCTAATAATACAAAATTAGTAATATCAACCACAGGATCAATTGCACGGATCCCCCCACGACGTAATTTTTCTCTCATCCAGATAGGGGTTTGTACTGTAATATCAATGCCTTTTATTACTCGCCCTAAAAAACGTGGGCACGCCATAGGCGCTTCCACCCGTATAGGAAAAACGCTAGCATCACTGCCTTTAACCGGTTCAATCTTTTCCGTATTTAATGCAAGGCTATTGATAGCCGCTATATCGCGTGCGATACCTAAAATACTTAAACAATCAGCACGATTCGGCGTCAAACTCACTTCGAAAATGTGGTCATCAAGTTGCAAGTAGTTACGAATATCGATACCAATAGGCGCGTCTTGTGGTAGCTCAATAATGCCTGTATGGTCATCAGAAATGGCAAGTTCTGAATAAGAACAAAGCATACCCTCAGAAAGCTCACCGCGTAGTTTTGTTGCTTTTATTTTAAAATTATCGGGTAAAACTGCGCCAATGGTTGCCACAGCGACTTTTAATCCTTGACGGCAATTGGGTGCTCCACAAACAATATTGAGTAACTGTTCTGTGCCAATATTGACCTTAGTCATGCGCAATTTATCTGCATTAGGATGTTGCACACATTCTACAATCTCGCCAACTAACACACCTTGGAATTGACCGGCAACAGGTTTAACATCATCAATCTCCAAACCTGCCATCGTCATTTGCTCTGATAAGGCTTCACTGCTTATTGCTGGATTTACCCATTCACGTAACCAAAATTCACTCAATTTCATGTGATAATCCTGCCTTATCTAAATTGTTTAAGAAAACGAAGATCATTTTCAAAAAAAGCACGTAAATCGGTCACGCCATAACGTAACATTGTTAAGCGCTCCATTCCCATTCCAAAGGCAAAACCAGAATATAAGTCAGGATCAATACCAACATTGCGTAATACATTTGGATGTACCATGCCACAACCTAACACTTCTAACCATTTACCATTTTTACTCATCACATCAACTTCAGCTGAAGGTTCAGTGAATGGAAAATATGATGGTCGAAAACGAACGCGGGTTTTTTCTTCAAAAAAATGATTTAAAAAGTCATGAAGTGTACCTTTTAAATTGGTAAAACTAATATTTTTATCAACAATCAAGCCTTCTGTCTGATGGAACATTGGCGTATGGGTTTGATCATAATCATTACGGTACACACGACCAGGAGCAATAATACGAATTGGTGGTTGTCTACCTTTCATAGTACGAATTTGCACACCTGAAGTTTGTGTACGTAATAGCCGCGTAGTATCAAACCAGAAAGTATCATGTGAAGCTCGAGCAGGATGGTGTGCTGGAATATTTAAAGCATCAAAATTGTGATAATCATCTTCTATTTCCGGGCCAGAAACAACAGAAAAACCAAGTTCACCAAAGAATTCTTCAATACGATCAATGGTACGGGTTACAGGATGAAGACTACCATTTTCGGTTTGGCGACCGGGTAATGAAATATCGATTTTTTCTGCCGCTAATCGAGCATTTAAGATTGCATTTTCTAACTGCTCTTTACGCATATTCAATGAATGCTGAACTTCTTGTTTTGCCTGATTAATAATCGCTCCTGCTGCAGGGCGCTCTTCTGCAGGTAGATCACGCAACGTTGACATCTGTAGTGTTAAATGGCCTTTTTTACCTAAAAACTCAACACGCACTGAATCCAACGCAGCAACATCCTGAGCTTTTTCTATGGCTGCTTTTGCCTGCGCAACCAACTCGACGAGATGTGGCATTGTTCCCTCTTCTTACGACCCTTTGGCCTAATCATTGTTGAAAATAAAATTTTTTAGCAATTACTAACAAAAAAGCCTCCATTTGGAGGCTTATCGCGGTTTTTCGTTTCTTTTCTTAAATACGCGAAAGCCCCAAATTTTAGGTGCTAAAATAAAAAAAGAAACGAAAAAAAACAATTTTCATCTTTAAGCAGCTATTCATGAAATAACTCTTATTTATAATACACAGGGTCATCGATAATAAAAAAGAGGGAGCTAAGCCCCTCTTAATTTAACTGATTTAAGCTAATGCACTTTTTGCTTTCTCGACTAATGCTGCAAATGCAACTTTATCAAAAACAGCAATATCAGATAAGATCTTACGGTCAATTTCAATTGAGGCTTTTTTCAAACCATTAATAAAGCGACTATAAGACAAACCATTCTGACGAGCAGCAGCATTAATACGTGCGATCCATAATTGACGGAACTGACGCTTACGCTGACGACGGTCACGATAAGCATACTGACCGGCTTTAATTACCGCCTGGAAAGCAACACGATAAACACGCGAACGAGCACCATAGTAACCTTTCGCTTGCTTTAATATTTTTTTGTGACGTGCGCGGGCTATTACACCACGTTTTACGCGAGCCATACATTTCTCCTATCACTTCGAATTAAATTCGATAATCTTAAACTAAAAAACCAAACTTATGCGTATGGCAAACAAGCCACAACCAAACCCAGATCACCTTTAGAAACCATGGTCTTTGGTCGTAAATGACGCTTACGCTTAGTTGACTTTTTAGTCAGAATATGACGAAGGTTAGCATGCTTACGCTTAAAACCACCACTGGCAGTTTTTTTAAAACGTTTTGCCGCACCACGTACTGTTTTAATCTTTGGCATTATAAATATCCACTTCGCATTGTTAATTATAACTAACTAGCCAGGCGAATAGTTTTCCACCTAAATAGAACACTATTACTTGGTTGCCTAACTATTTCTTTTTCGGTGCAAGCACCATGATCATCTGACGGCCTTCGATCTTAGATGGAAAAGATTCGACGACTGACATGTCATCCAAATCGTTTTTGATACGATTAAGCATATCAATACCGATTTGCTGGTGCGCCATTTCACGACCACGAAACCGTAACGTGATTTTGGCTTTATCACCATCTTCCAGAAAGCGAATCAGGTTGCGTAGTTTGACCTGATAATCACCTTCATCTGTACCAGGTCGGAATTTAATTTCCTTTACCTGAATAACTCTTTGCTTCTTTTTCTGCTCTTTGAGCGATTTACTCTTCTCATAGAGGAATTTGCCGTAATCCATGATACGGCAAACCGGCGGCTCGGCATTTGGACTGATTTCGACTAAATCAACACCAGCTTCCTCGGCTTTTTCAAGAGCTTCTTTTAGACTGACAATACCAATCTGCTCACCATCTAAACCAGTTAAACGAACTTCAGAAGCCCGAATCTCCGTATTAATACGATTCGGGCGCGCCGTTTGAATTCTTTTTCCGCCTTTAATACCTTATTCCTCCAGTTGATAAATACGACGAGTGCGAATTTCATCAAGCACTCTTTCTGCAAATTCTGTGACGTCAAATGTTCCTAAATCCTTCCCATTACGGGTTCGAACAGATACCTGATTCGATTCAACTTCTTTATCACCACAAACTAACATATAAGGAACACGACGCAAAGTATGCTCACGAATTTTAAAGCCTATTTTCTCGTTTCTCAAGTCTGCTTTTACACGAATACCAAAATTACTCAATTTTTCTACTACTTTTTGTACAAAATTTGCCTGTGCATCCGTGATATTAATTATAACAATTTGTAATGGCGCTAACCAGGTTGGGAAGAAACCAGCATACTGCTCAGTTAAAATTCCAATAAAACGTTCAAGTGATCCTAAAACAGCGCGATGGATCATCACAGGCACCTGACGTTCATTATTTTCATCTACATAGGAAGCACCTAAACGACTCGGTAATGAGAAATCGAGCTGTACAGTACCACATTGCCAAGCCCGATCCAAACAATCATACAGAGTAAATTCAATTTTAGGCCCATAAAATGCCCCTTCACCAGGTTGATACTCAAATTCAATATCCTCTAGTGCTTTAGCCAGATCGCTTTCTGCACGATCCCACTGCGCATCAGTACCTATCCGTTTTTCTGGTCGGGTTGACAATTTAACGGCAATTTTTTCAAATCCAAAGGTTGCATAAACATCATAAATCATTTTAATGCAACTTTTCACTTCAGCTAAAATCTGATCTTCAGTACAAAAAATATGCGCATCATCTTGGGTGAAACCACGTACGCGCATCAAGCCATGCAAAGCGCCAGATGGCTCATTACGATGACAACTACCGAACTCTGCCATGCGTAATGGTAAATCACGATAAGATTTCAAACCTTGATTAAATATCTGTACATGCCCTGGGCAATTCATCGGTTTTATACAATATTCTCGGTTTTCCGATGATGTGGTAAACATATTTTCTTTATAGTTTTCCCAGTGACCTGTTTTTTCCCAAAGAATGCGATCCATCATTAATGGACCTTTTACTTCCTGATATTGATATTCAGTCAATTTACTTCGAATAAAGGTTTCCAATTCACGAAATATTACCCAACCATCATTATGCCAAAACGCCATACCTGGTGCTTCTTCCTGCATATGATAAAGATCAAGTTGTTTACCTATCTTACGATGATCGCGCTTGGCCGCTTCTTCTAAACGCAATAAATAAGCAGCTAACTGTTTTTTACTAGCCCAAGCTGTTCCATAGATCCTTTGTAGCATTTTATTGTCGCTATTACCGCGCCAATAGGCACCAGCTACTTTTTGTAATTTAAAGTAATGACAAAAACGCATATTAGGCACATGCGGCCCACGACACATATCAATATATTCTTCATGATAATAAAGTCCTGGATGATCATTTTTATTAATATTTTCATCCAAAATTTTAACTTTATAATCCTCAGCTCGAGCAACAAACGTATCCCTCGCTTCCTGCCAACTAACCCGCTTTTTGATAACATCATAGTTCTTTTCAGCAAGTTCGTGCATCCGCTGCTCAAGTTTTTCTAAATCTTCCTGGGTTAAAGCGTGTTCCAAATCAACGTCATAATAAAAACCATTTTCAATGATAGGACCAATTGCCATTTTAGTCGTTGGCCATAATTGCTTAATTGCATGGCCGAGTAAATGTGCGCATGAGTGACGAATAATCTCTAACCCTTCGAGATCTTTACTGGTAATAATAGCTAATTGAGCATCATTATTAATCAATTCACTCGCATCAACAAGTTCACCATTAACACGACCGGCTATACAGGCTTTTGCAAGGCCTGAGCCAATATCATTTGCAATATCCATGACTGAAACAGCATGCTTATATTGACGTTGACTTCCGTCAGGAAGAGTAATAACTGGCATTTAAAATCCTTAATTTACAGTGGTGACCCATACGCAAGATCACATGTATGTATAGAAATATATTTTTATTAAATATGAGTTAAAGCAATTTCTTACTTCACCTTGTAAGTGATGTACGTGATAAATAGCCAAAATAGGGCAAAAGGAATACGTACTTGCATTAACTTAGCCGCGCATATTACCACTATAAAGGTCTAATTAATAGATTAAATCTTGGCTAATAAGAATAAAATGCTAAAAAACCAGTGACAAAATAATTGTCAGCTAGTTAAATTTTGATTAATTAAGCTAATTTAAAATTATTTTTTATTATACAATGGAATAGCAATAAAAAACTAGATTAGTTTATCGCTAAAATTTTTATTCGTGTTGGTAGCACCGTGTTTTTTAGTAAAAATCGATTGTGGTAAAAAGTATTATCAATTTTTTTATGATAAATCAAAAATTAATCTATCATGGCTATTGAATTGTATGCGTTTTTAATTTTCCAAAGATAGCGCGGTGCTTGTGCATTTGGGTGTTTTGTTTGAATATGTTGATAAAACTCTTCTGCTGACAACTTATTAATTTTATCGATCGCAATATGACGATTTTTATCAAAAATCCGTAATAATGCGCCAGCACCATTAACATAAGCAACCACAGTTGCATAATAAAGTACTTTAGGATCATGAATACCGAATAAATGATTATCTTGAATAAAACGAATATAGGCTGTTCCCACATCAATATTAATTGCCGGATCTTTAAGTTGACTGGTGGTAGGTTGCCCCGCTTTACCTTGTAAGCGATACGCTTCACGACCAGCAGTAGAAGCCTTAACTTGCATTAAACCTATCGCATTGGATTTACTCACTGCATTAACACGAAAATTAGATTCCACTTGAATAATCGCTCTAATTAAGTTTTCATCAATAGCATAGCGTTGCGCCGCTTGTCTAATTACAAGATCGTAAGGCGTTTTTAACGGTACACTTTCGGTTTGTTCCTCCATGAAATAGCGTAGATAATCGTTCTGATAGACTGTTTTTGGGCTATTAGATTGTTTGCTTGAGCAGCCTATTAATAAAATAATCAATACGAGCCCACAACATTTAAATTTCACCTTGCACCAATCCTCTAATGGCATGATTCTCTTTAGCATAGCCTAATAGGATAAAAATAAAAATTACCCCCTTTAACATTGAGTTGTGAAGAGGCTCTCATATCTGCTATCAACATTATAATTACAATAATTGATCTTATTGACATCTTTCATATATAGTTGATAATCATTCTCATTAAAGTGCAGTTTACTACTTTATTACCGGAAAACACTTATGTATAAAAGATCCAAACTTTCATCTAAGCACACTTTTACTGGTTTAATAATTGCTATTCTTATTCTTTTTAATCCAATCGCATACGCAAAAAAATTTACCGTCGTCACTACTTTTACTATTATTCAAGATATTGCGCAAAATGTGGCCGGTAATGCAGCCATTGTCCAATCAATTACCAAACCTGGAGCAGAAATTCATGAATATCAACCAACTCCTAAAGACATATTAAAAGCGCATAATGCTGATTTAATTTTATGGAATGGATTAGGACTTGAAACATGGTTTAATCGTTTTTTTGAAAACTTCAAACATATTCCTGCCGTTACTGTGACTAAAGGAATAAAAGCGATGGCTATCCGAGAAGGTGAATATCAAGGTAACCCTAATCCTCATGCCTGGATGTCTGCCCAAAATGCATTGATCTATATCGAAAATATTCGAGCAGCACTGGTAAAATATGACCCTAAAAATGCAGATATTTATAACCAAAATGCGAAAATATATGCCAGTAAAATTAGTAAAATTGATGCACCATTACGGAAAAGACTAGCACAAATTCCACAGCAAAAACGCTGGTTAGTTACTAGTGAAGGTGCTTTTAGTTATCTCGCTAAAGATTATGGTTTTAAAGAAGCTTACTTGTGGCCAATTAATGCAGAAGAACAAGGTTCACCACAACAAGTTCGTAAAGTTATTGATATTGTAAAAAAATACCATATTCCAGTCGTATTTAGCGAAAGTACCGTCTCTGATAAACCAGCGAAACAAGTGAGTCGAGAAACCGGGGCGCAGTATGGTGGTGTACTTTATGTTGACTCTCTCTCTACTTCAGATGGCCCGGTTCCTACATATATAGAATTATTAAAAACTACCGTTGATACTATTGCAAAAGGTTTTGGTCAATAATAATGCGCGATAATATTTTTTACGAAAAACCTAACTTAATTGTTGATAATGCTACCGTTACATACAGTAACGGGCATACTGCCATTTATGATGCCAGCTTCAATATTACTGGTGGAACAATTTGCGCACTAGTAGGCGTCAATGGTAGTGGTAAATCAACGCTATTTAAAACAATAATGGGTTTAGTGTCACCAACAAAAGGACGCGTTACATTAAACAATGCTGCAATCAAAACAGCACTTAAACAAAATATTATTGCTTATGTACCACAAACTGAAGAGGTTGATTGGAACTTTCCGGTTCTCGTTGCCGATGTCGTCATGATGGGCCGCTACAGTAAAATGGGATTTTTACGTATTCCAAGCCAGCAAGATAAACGAATTGTTGCTGATGCTATAGCACGTGTTGATCTGACGGGTTTAGAACAACGCCAAATCGGTGAGCTTTCTGGTGGTCAAAAGAAAAGAGTTTTTCTTGCACGAGCTCTGGCCCAAGAAGGAAAAGTACTACTCCTTGATGAACCTTTTACTGGTGTCGATGTAAAAACAGAAAATGCGATTATTGAGCTTTTACGTTCATTACGTAGCAATGGCTATTTAATTTTGGTTTCTACTCATAACTTAGGAAGCGTACCTGAATTTTGTGATCAAGTTATTTTAGTAAATCGAACTATATTAGCTAGCGGACCTATCGAAACAACGTTTACTCAAAAAAATCTTCAACTTGCTTTTGGCGGTGTACTACGTCATATTAATCTGTCTGGTGCAGATCTTCACGATGACGATGACCCTCGTTCATTGACTGTTATTACTGATGATGAAAGAGCCGCGGTTTTTTATGGCCACCATGAACAAACATCTGTTATTAAAAAGCAACCGGAGAAATAAATCATGTTGGATCTATTACTTCAGCCCTTTGAATATAACTACATGGTCAAAGCAATTTGGGTCAGTGCTATTGTTGGCGCAGTCTGTGCTTTTCTTTCTGCTTATCTAATGTTAAAGGGCTGGTCGTTAATGGGCGATGCCCTTTCTCATTCAGTTGTTCCTGGTGTGGCAGGCGCCTATGCACTTGGTTTTCCCTATTCTGTAGGGGCGTTTTTTACCGGTATTCTAGCCGCACTCTCTATGACCTTAGTACGCCATATTTCAAGCCTGAAAGAAGACGCAATAATTGGTTTTATTTTTTCCACATTCTTCGCCAGCGGATTGCTAATCCTTTCATTAAATCCGATTTCAGTGAATGTACAAACCATTATCTTTGGCAATATTTTAGGTATTGCAGATGAAGATGTACTACAAGTTGAAATTATTATTGCCATTTCTTTTATTGTACTTATGTTTATATGGAAAGATTTACTTGTCGTATTTTTTGATGAAAATCATGCCCGCTCTATTGGACTAAATCCGCTAAAATTAAAAATTATCTTTTTTACCCTATTAAGCGCATGTACGGTTGCTGCTTTACAAACAGTGGGAGCCATACTTGTCATTGCAATGGTGATTACACCTGGTGCAACAGCTTATTTACTCACGGATCAATTCAAACGGTTACTTATTATTGCCGTATTGATTGGATTTACCTCTAGTGCGCTTGGCGCTTACATCAGTTATTTTATTAATGGTGCCACAGGCGGAATTATTGTTACCTTACAAACGCTAATTTTTCTTTTTGCGTTCTTTTTTGCGCCTAAATATGGTTTATTCGCTTCCCGCCAAAAAGCACGCCAAGAAATTGTACACCTCAAACAGTTAGAACAAGAGGTGAGCAACAATGAATAATCTGATGGAATTATTAATAACACCTTTTATTTTTCCTTTTATGCAAAAAGCCCTCATTACCGCCCTTGTAACCGGAACAGTATGCGCTATTCTGTCCTGCTTTTTGATACTTAAGGGTTGGTCTTTAATGGGTGATGCTATTTCACATGCTGTATTACCCGGCATCGTTATTGCCTTTGTTATTGGTATTCCTTTATCAATTGGCGCTTTTATGTCAGGAATTTTTTGTGCATTTGCGACCGGTTATTTAAAAGAAAATAGCCGTATAAAAGAAGATACTGTCATGGGGATTGTTTTTTCTGGTATGTTTGCTTTTGGATTAGTACTATTTGCACGGATTGACACAGATCAACATCTGACTCATATTCTTTTTGGTAATATCCTTGGCATTACTACAACAGAATTTAAACAAACACTTTGGATTTCAGGTTTTACTATCGCGATTATGCTATTAAAACGCAAAGATTTTATGCTCTATTGTTTTGATCCTAATCAGGCAAAGGTTATTGGTTTACCCGTTACACTTTTACATTATGGATTACTCTCTTTATTAGCGCTCACTATTGTTGCATCTTTACAAGCAGTAGGAATAATATTGGTCATTGCCATGCTTATTTCGCCTGGAATTATCGCTTTTACACTATGCCAAAATTTCAATCGAATGCTAATTATTGCCGTTATTGCCTCGACCACATCCTCTTTAATTGGCACTATTCTGAGTTTTCATATTGATGCAGCAACTGGGCCTTGTATTGTATTAACTCAAGCAATTTATTTTATATTTGCATTAATCTACAATTTTATTAGTAAAATAAAAAAACGTTCTTTTTCCAATAAAATTTCAATACGCTCTTAAGAAATATATTAAAAAATAATTAGCAAAAATTAGGACTATCTTATTTATTACAGGATATGATCCTATTTTTTTATTAGACTATTTATTAACTACAGACTGTAATAGTAGGAGTTCAGAAATTGAAATTAATATTGAAATAACCAGAACGCAAATAAGTAATAGTTGATTGTTCAAATTAATATTTTACTATCATAAAGCTTTTAACTAAAGCTAAATTAAAAAAACAATATATCTAACAATCGCAGCGGACTATATATTGTAATTAATTGATGTTAAAAATTAATTAAACGGAATTTTGTCAAATCTGGTTAGTAAAGTAGTTTAGCTTTCCTTATAGACTGTAATAAGCGCCAATTAATATATCAACGCCATTATTTGTTAAATTACTATAATCACACCAGCAATAATAGTTTTATTGCTAGATAAGTCATGATTAATAATCTTCGTGCAACTGTTTAATAAAATTATTTTCCAATTGATTATAATATAAGAAAACTACCAGCCCAAGATATTCATCATAAAATAAAGTATTCCCCCTATTATAAGCGGTAATATATACAGAATAAAAAACTGCTGGAAAATAGTATGACGAGGAATAGTAATTTTGGCTTCTATCTCTTCTTTTGATACTTCAACCCCTTTTGCTCTTTCAAAAATAAGGTGATCTTCAATACTCTCTTTAATAAATTTCAATTGACGATTCATTCTGTTACCTGAAGCACTCAAAGCTTGACCAACAAACACTAAGAAAAACAGCAAAATAAAACCGACATTAGCTGTTGAAAACCCCATATGGGTACTGGGAATTGGTGAATGATGCCAAAAAAAGTCTAAAAAAGCTGTGTTTTGTCGTATGATATGAGCCATAATTTTAATAAAGTCATTGGCTACAGCATTTAAGCCATCCCCCTGCAAACCTTGCTTTTCTGCTAGCAAAACTAATGAAACTAATGTAGACAACAGTGCTAATGAAAAAACTATCCACCCTAAAACACGCTTTCCAATAGCGATATAAAATGCTGTTTGATAATTCATCCATACTCCTCAAATTTCTATATTATGTTTATACTAAATGACAAAATATTATCAAAAATATATAAATGTTATTTTATCACTAATCAAAATTAACCTTCATTTATCTATATTAAAAGATTTCTTTATTTTAAGTTGATAGAATTAATCAGCAAATTATGAATAATAGGAGTGCTTTTAATGTCTCATAAGCTATCTATCAAAGCTGCTATTTTTGACATGGATGGGTTATTAATTAATTCTGAACCCCTTTGGAGCCAAGCAGAAAAAGAAATTCTTAGTAAACTTGGCGTTAATACCTCAATTGCCAATCAACTCCCTGACACACTTGGATTACGTATTGATCAAGTTATACAACTGTGGTACTCAGTTGCCCCCTGGCAAGGAACCTCATTAGAAGAGGTTGAACAAAAAATTGTTAAACGTGTACTTGAACTTATAGAAGAACAACGACCTTTATTACCGGGTGTTAAACATGCACTTCAACTATGCCAAGATCATAATTTAAAAATTGGTTTAGCTTCAGCTTCACCAAAGCATATATTAGAAAAAGTACTCACTATGTTTAATATACGCGATTACTTTTCAACCGTAGTATCAGCAACGCCATTACCCTATAGTAAACCCCATCCAGAAGTTTACTTACAAGCAGCAAAATTGCTAGATATTGAACCAACCCATTGTGTGGCTTTTGAAGACTCTTTCCATGGCATGATTGCTGTTAAAGCTGCACGTATGCGTAGTATTGTTGTCCCCCCCAAAGATTACTTCGCGGATCTACGTTGGACATTAGCTGACTTCAAGCTCACTAGCCTGGTTGAATTAACAACAAAGCATATCGTTTAAATTTCATGGATTGGCAGTAATTTGCTACATCAGTATACTGCCAAACTGGTGTATTATCATTTTTCTTACAAAAAATTACTCTTATTATTTAATAAATAAGATATTTTTTTCGATTACACTACTCAAACCAAGCCAAAACTATTATACTTTGCAAACTGTATAAATAAACAGTTGGATATTATCTGCTATGACTGCCACCGGGCATCTGCTTTTTTCAGTATCATCATTGATTCTTGTGCATAAACTAGCAATTACACCCGAGTTTGCACATGGTGATTGGCTTCATTTATTAGCCGGTGCATTACTTGGCGCTCTGCTACCCGATATAGACCATCCATCATCTCATCTGGGACGTTTATTTCGTTTTATTTCTGTTCCAATTTGTCGTTTATGTGGCCACCGCGGTTTTACCCATAGTTTACTTGCATGGTTGCTCATTATGTTATTATCAACTCAACTTCCCAATAGTTACTGGCTTTCTGAAGCGCTGGTTCAAGCATTTTTATTGGGTTATTTCAGTCATTTAGTTGGGGATATGTTAACCGCAAAAGGGATTCCTTTGCTATGGCCATTAAAAATGTCCTTCTGTTTTCCTTTACTAGGTAATAATTCTAATCAAAGAGCAGAACATTCTATCGCCATCTTATTAGCTATTTGTGCGATATTAATTCCATCGAATTTTCAATTACCATTACAACCGCTATTGCAAGAAACGAAAAAAAACGTTATTACTTATGTAGTTAATGAACTAAACGATTTAATTTTATCACATTCTCCCTAAAACATTATGAATATATAATTGCATTTAGTTATAACAAATTTATTTTTATTGCTGATAATATATAAGGGAAAAGAGTTTCATTGGAAGTTTTTCATTATCTTACTTCACCAATGACAAAGTATCTTATACCTAGAACAAGAAACCGGAGCTGGAGAGTGGGTATGAATTTCCCCGTAATTCTTAATATACTTATCTTTACCATATTATTGCTGTTATTGGCCAAAGTAAGTGCAAATGGATGGAGTCTATCAAAAAAAGTCTTTGTCGGTCTTCTTATCGGTACTGTTTTTGGGATTGTTTTACATTTAGCATATGGTACGAATAATCAAATAGTGCATGATTCATTATCATGGTTCAATATTATTGGCAATGGTTATGTAAAATTACTTCAAATGGTTATCATGCCGTTGGTATTTGCATCAATACTTAATGCTATAGCACGCTTACATCAAACATCTTCATTAGGGAAAATCAGTTTTTTTACGATCGGTATCCTTCTTTTTACAACAGCCATTGCCGCTCTAATTGGGATCGTTGTTACATGTTGGTTTGGCTTAACTGCAGAAGGTTTAGTACAAACTAGTCATGAAGCTATTCAACTTGAGATTATAGAAAACAACTATATTCACAAGGTTTCTGATTTAACAATACCTGATTTAATATTATCTTTTATTCCTAAAAATCCTTTTGCTGATCTGGCAGGTGCTAATCCAACATCTATTATTAGCGTTGTTATTTTTTCTAGCTTTTTAGGTATAGCAGCGCTTCAATTAGCCAAAGTTGATCCACAAAAAGGTGAAAAAATATTATCAGCTATTGATATTTTTCAATCCTGGATCATGAAGCTGGTTCGTTTAGTTATACGGCTTACACCATATGGAGTAATGGCTTTAATGATTAAAGTCGTTGCTAATTCAAACCTTCAAGATATTATTAAGTTGGGTGGTTTTGTTATTGCTTCTTATTTAGCATTATCCTTAATGTTTATCATCCATGGCATACTTCTCTCTTTCTCTGGCATTAATCCAATAAAATTTTTTAAAAAAGTTATTCCAGTATTAATTTTCGCATTCACTAGTCGTTCTAGTGCTGGCAGTATTGCATTAAACGTTGAAACACAAACTCAACAATTGGGTATTCCTGAATCAATCGCTAATTTTTCAGCATCCTTCGGTACAACAATTGGTCAAAATGGATGCGCAGGTATTTACCCTGCAATGCTGGCTGTAATGGTTGCCCCAACAGTTGGAATCAATCCGCTGGATCCTATATGGATCGCTTCTCTTGTTGGTATTGTTACTATTAGTTCTGCCGGAGTTGCTGGCGTTGGTGGAGGAGCAACTTTTGCTGCTTTAATGGTTTTACCCGCGATGGGGTTACCTATAACTTTAGTGGCGTTACTTATTTCCATTGAACCACTGATTGATATGGGAAGAACTGCATTAAATGTTAATGGCTCAATGGTTGCTGGCACAATTACTAGCCAATTGATGCATCAAACAGATAAACGCATTTTCAATAAATAATATATCAAACTTATAATCTCTACTCAAAAGTCCTATTAGAAATCTATTTAGGACTTTAAACTACAATCAAGTTTATGGAATAGATTATTTTTATTATTAAATACCATTAACAATAATAATTATTACTTTAATTAATGATTTTATTATAAATACACTAGATAACAAATAAATACAAATTATCAAATCAATATTCAATTTATAAAAATTATAGTATCACTAACAATTATTTTACTGGATAAAAAATTACCACCATGTATAAAAATGGTGCACTGGCCCAGCACCTTTTCCGACATTTAATCTATTGGCATGTATTAAAGAATTTTGCACATAATTTTTTGCTGCAATAATTGTATCATGCCAGTTGTTAAAACAAGGGCGCAGTGCCGCCAACGCTGCAGATAATGTACAACCGGTACCATGAGTATGTCTTGTTTTTACTTTAGGTAATGAATATCGCCATTCACCACTATGGGTAACAAGCCAATCTGGACTTTCTTTATTATTAAGATGTCCACCCTTCATAAGTACAGCTTGGCAACCAAATGATAAAAGTTTTCTTCCCTGAGATACCATCTCCTGTTCACTTTTAGCCACAGTGCAATTAAGAAGTACTGCAGCCTCCGGTAAATTCGGCGTGATAAGTGACACTTTAGGTAACAACATATTGATAAGAATATCAATCGCATCAGTATTTAATAATGGTACCCCACTTTTTGCTAGCATAACGGTATCAAGCACCGTAAAAGATAATGAATATTTTTGTAATGCGGCTGCTACTATGCATATATTTGTAGTATTTGATAACATACCAATTTTCACACTATCAATATGAACGTCGGTCAATACTGATTCAAGTTGTGAAGCAACAATTTCACCAGGAAGATTATGAATTGACTGTACTGAGCAAGTATTTTGCGCGACTAATGCTGTTATCACAGCTGCACCATAATTTCCTAATGCTGAAAATACTTTCAAATCAGCATGAATACCTGCCCCGTCTGTTGGATCTGTTCCGGCAATTGATAACGAATTATAAATCATAAATTTCCCTAATGTTTTATATAGTAAACAGAATAATTTATGCAACCTTACTTGACTTATTAGATGAAACCAATAGTTTTTTTATATCATAGCAAATGAATTTATTGCTTTTACTCGCCACTCTAGCTCTTTTTTTATTTAACATTAAATATGTAATAAAAACCATTCTCATTATATATATTTTATTAATTTTATATTTTAATTAAATAACCTAAACACAACTAATTTTATAAAACTTAAACATAATATTATTACTTATCAAAAAAGTCCCTCAAATTAAAAGTTAACTCATTGTGCTTTATAAAATTAAATAATTTATCTATCAATAACACTCATTGACAATAAACAAAACTAGTCGGTATCACATGTTATTATCTTGCTTTAACATAAGAATAGTATTTCATAATGAAATGGTTATTAATAACGACTTCATTTACTGATAATGTGATTATAAAATCAATTTTTATAAAAAATTAACACTATTATTAGATTATATTATCCTTCAATCTTTAAATATAATAAATTATGTAAGAATTTTTATTTTCATCAATTTCAATAAAAAATTTATATAGACAACAATAGATAATAAATTGGATATCTAATACTTATTAACAAAAACTATTTATAAATAAAATGATTTAATTATATAAAAAATTAATGTAATGCATATAAATATGCATTTAATATACATTTTATTAAATCAAAATTGAATAATAAATAGCTAATTAAAGCCTTATATAGGATTAAGTAATCTATTGTTTTCACAATCAAGCTTAATTTTAAAAAGAAAAAATGGTTTCATTTAAAAATTATTTTATAAAAAATCAGAAAAAATGGGTGCAGCAATCTTGTTGTTAGTACTAATGCCCTTTGTTTGAAATGCAAAGTCACAACAACGATTTAATATTCAACTAATCTTATTGTAAAATTTTTTATTATTTACCCTTTATTTAATTTTCGATTGAGAAATATATTTAAAACATTTGCTATACATAATCAAGTATCATAAACACTTCAAACATAATAAATATTTAACTTTAGCAATTCATTTTGTCGCGAAATACCCCACTTAAAAATTAATATATAACACTTACTTTCACTATCTAAAAAATATAACTGAAAACTATAAACATATTGATTAGCTTATAAATCGATAATTATAACTTTACTGTTGAATTTGGCATTAATAATTCTATCGTCTTAGTTAAATTATTTGATAAATTAACAATGCTATTTGATAATTTATTTAATTCATTGTTAGTTTAATTTTATATTTTAAAAACCTTTTACACTATAAATAGTTAATAAATTTCAAACTTAAGCAATAATAGACTATTTTGCCAAATTGAATATATAAATAAAAAACATTTAATTAACATAATGATGTAATTTTCATACTTTATTTAACGTTTGTGTTTTTTAATAAAAACAAAATATAATCAATCTTAGATACATTTAAGCTACCGTGATTTCCCTGGTGTAATAAGGCGATTTGAATTATATACTATAAAATTCTACTATTTTAATTTTAGATAATAATTTGAGATAAATTATAATTTAATTTGTAATTTTTTTAAATAATTGTAGATATGACTAATAAGAAGATATCTTTTAGGGGGCTTTTCATTCCATAATATTTCTGTACCATCTTTTATAATTGCACAAATCATCCCGTTGGGCATTCTTTTCAAATCAAGATAGCCACTAACATTGTAAAGTTTTTTTCGTACTCTAGAAAACAATTGGCTAACGTTATTTGCTGTAATACTCCTATATCTATCCATCCACATATATTGAATAAGGTGTTCTAAATCCATCGTATCCTTGCCATGAGAAAAATTGAGGATAACTTCAAGCATAAGAAATTCTTTAGGGGTTAATTTCACAACTTCATCTTCTACTTCAACCGTCCTACCAACGCTATTGATAACTATATACGACTTCATAGCTCCCTCCTCCTGATAAAATATAAATAAACTAATATAGTTATACTTATATCAATAAAGAATACAAAACTATACTTTTTTATTGAGCTAATGTTCAAAATTTTGATAATAATTTTTTAAAGACTAAATTAACTAAATTCATTTTACAGCAATAACAGGTTTAATTAACATAAATTTTATTTCATTTAATGAATTTTAGTTCCTAATAGTATCTAAATATTATTACTAATTATGGAAAATTTTAAAGTCATCTTTATCTCTTTTATTAAAAAAAAATCAATTATATCTTTCCAAATAGTATATTTGTAAAATAAAATAATGAGCATAGCATTATGGTAATCATAATGATTGTAACAATAAAGTTTAATATTTGTCTTATTTTTGTTTCAATGAAATTGTTTAAAAAGTAAATCTAGAATCTGGGGGTTACACCCATATGCCTAAAGAAAATGATGTTCTTTTATGGTGTCTTATAGGTTTGTTTTCTGCATGGGGAGGTGCTACTAGATATATACTAAATACGGAAAAAAAGAAATCAAAACGACGATGGATAGCGATGATATTTGAAATGATTATATCTTGCTTTACTGGATTTATTGGCGGTTTATTAGCTATGGAATATGGCTCTAGTGATTATATTGCACTAGTAGTCGCAGGTTTACTCGGATCTATGGGTGGTACAGGATTAAAATTACTATACCAAAAAGTTTTCAATTTTAAGATTGATAAAAAATAATTTACTTTTATAACTACCATAATTATAAACACTTAATTATTACTAGCTATGTTTTCCTTTTACTATAAATACCACTAAGGGTAGTTTTGAAATAATATTCTACTTTTAGTGATATCAACTCTATCATTCTGATAACTAAATTATTATATTCACAGCTTATTTACTAAATAGATAATATTATTTAAATACAATGTTAACTTTATTATATTATGTGCTTTAAAGATAATAATTATTAAACTATTGCATTTAAATAATGGAAAGAAATTGTAGTTGTTAATATCATACCTACTTAATATTAATAATGTATTATAAATCATAAAATATACAATCTATTATATTCATTTATTAAAATTAATAAGTAAAAAAGATAAAATAAAAAAATAAAACTTATAATATAAAAAATTTAATTTTATATATTTAATAATATTAAGTAAAATTAGTTTCATTTTATTCTGAACAAATATTAAGATCCTTAATCATTTTTTGGATCATATTAACAAGTAGTAAATTAGACATATGTAGGAAAAAATGAATATAAAAAAATATGCAGATAATAGTAAAATAATACATGTCAATCATAACTTTATGCAAGACAACCAAAGCTCCTTAATTAGAACTTTTGTTATTGAAGAAGTTAATGTTGAATTTATCCGATTGATGTTTAGTTTAGCCAATATGCCATCTGGTTCATATATAGAAATTACTGATCGTAAGAGACAACATACACGTATATTTCCACTAAATAAAGGGGCTACGCTGGATGTAACTTTTTATACTAATTGTATCGATATCAAAGTTATTTTACCCAAAAATTATTACTATAATGAAAATCAAATAGCAGAGCTTACTTATTATGAAGCACTTCCTCAAGATCTAACGCAAATCGTTGAAGATAGTCATGATGGGCGGCAACCTTACATGTGGTATAAAAATACACCTTTTTTTAATCCAGTTCGCGCTGTCCATTTTGCTGCATTTAATGGTTATGGTGGAAGTTGCTCATTTATAGGTTCGGCTAATCACGTATTAACAAATCGCCATGTTGCTTTAGGCTCCAATAGCCAAATTGATCCAGAAGCAATAAATTCCAGCGAAATGTGGGTTAACTGGCACAATATTACTAACGATTTTTCATCACCGATTACTGATATTATCAATTTTGATGTCGATAAGGTATTAACCTATGGCAAAGAAATTGGTGGGGTTGAGGATTATGCCTTATTTACTATCACGGATTTTGATTATCAAAATGCTCACGTTAAAACTTTATTTGGTGGTCTAAAGCTTCAAGAAACTATAAATGACGAGCACGAAAATATTTATATTCCGCAACATGGTGGAGCAAAACCGTTACAAATCAGTGCCCGGCTGGTGAGTTCTATGCATCCTTTTGCATCAATAACCACTCAGCCAGAGTATGGTGATTTATTCATTCTAGGAGATATGGAACCAGGATCCTCAGGCGCTCCTCTAATTGGTCGCGAAACACACAATATATTAGGAATTTTATGGGGACGTCTTTTATTTACCCAACATGGCATTTCATCACCATACCTTATTGATAAGCTCAAAGATTTTATTTCTGATAGTAATATTCATATCAAAGCACAAGATAATATTGTGTCACATAATATTGAAGCAACACCGGTCGATAATGCTGAAATTAAAGTGATATTAGGTGATAAAGAACAATTAATTCCTTTTGATACCATTCTTGTTGAAAACCATGATGGCTACTCTATTGTCGAAATGGCTGGATTGGATCTTACAACCAGAAAAACAATGCCAGTAAAATATAAAGTCTTGGCAATTATGTCTAATCACCAGGTAAGCCATCTTAATGATCCTGCGTTAATTGGTGAAGTAACGCTGAGATTTATTCCTTACCAACATCCACAAGAAACTGTTATTAAAAGCTGGTTTGTTGCTCGAATAGAACGAGATGGTTAAATTGTCAACAATTACATTACTCGCATCTTAAGCTATAACTACGATGTCTTCGAAATACCATTTGATGTTAACAATGCAGATTGCATGCCATTAATATTTGATGCCAAACAAGCTAATACTATTCTACACCCATTTACCGAAACCAATCCTAATTTATCATTTTATACTCTACGCCATGGGCAAGGACCAGAAAATGTTGGTGAAATTAGTGATGGTTACTCAATTTTAAAAACACAAGTCATTAATGAAAAAGGTGAAAAAGAGCTAGTTACTTTCCAGGCATATCGGATTAAATCAGTAACCGAAAGTGAGCCTTACCCTTTGATCTATTCACCAAGCAGAATTAATGTAAAATGTAATTATGACTTTAAAGGACCATCATATTTAAGAATCTGTTATTACCCCGAGGATAATCTGCATTTAATTGGTAAAGGAACATTTAAGGGGATTATTGCGCTTCATGGCAGTGATGAAAGTGGTTCTGCAGATCGTTTATGTAAAAATATTCTATTGGATATTACAATAAACGGATAATTTAATAATATTACGAAAATAATAGATAAATAGTAATACTCTTTTTAATAAAAAAGGTATTACTAATAATTATTTCTATAATAAACCATAATATCTAACATTGGATATTCGATCAGTTTCAATCGGTAAAAAAAGCTATTATTAATATCATTCAGTTATATTTTTTTGCTATTAATAAGACAAACTATTTAAGATTAATAGTAAGAAAATAAGTTAACTACATCATAATAGTAACTTAGCATTTAACTTTTTAATGGAATTAAATAGGCCATAAGATGAATAAAGAAAAAATTACTAGCGAGAAAAAAGATTTAATTTTTGCATTTGTCCTTTTCCCTGGAATGACACCATTAGATATTATAGGGCCTGCCACTCTATTGCAAAATCAAGGGTTTACTATAGAATATGTTTGGCATAATAAACAACCTATCTCAACAGAAATTAATTGTCTAACGCTTACACCTACCACAACTTTTGATGAATTAGATGCTGTCGATATATTATGCATTACCGGTTCACATAATCCATTTCCCGCACTTAAAAATATTAAAATGTTAGAATGGATACATAAGGTTGGACAGAATGCTAAGTATATTACTAGTGTATGTAATGGTTCTATGTTTTTGGCCGCAGTAAATCTTTTAGATAACTATAAATCTTCAACACACTGGAGTTGTAATGAGTTTTTAGCTAAGTTAGGTGCTACTGTTTCAAACGAACGAATTACCATTGATAGAAATAGAATTACAGGTGGAGGCGTAACCGCTGGTATTGATTTTGGGCTACATATATTATCAATGATAAAATCAGAAACCGATGCCAAAGTAATGCAACTACTTACCCAATATGATCCACAACCCCCTTTTCAGTCAGGAAATCCTGAAACAGTTGAACCGGAAATAATTAATATAGCGTGTGATAATATTAAAACATCATTTGCAACAGAAACGCCCGATTATCTAGAAATACTCAAGCGTACCATTGAAAGAAAAAAAGACTTTATGAAGAATTAAATTAATGTATCTAATATTGTTGAATATTATTTAATTTATTGATACATTTAGGTTATTTTGACAATATAAGCATCCGGATGCATTATGATTAATAACCTTAAGCGCTATAAACCCTGTGCAGTTATATTGAAGTACTCCTTATCTACGCTTTTTTTCATTTCATTTACAGCGACGGCTCATCAATACCAAAAAATCGCTGCTCTGATTGAACAACGTCTCTCTTATATGAAATATGTTGCTAAGTATAAATTTGAAAAACACCTTTCGGTAGAAGATCATACACAAGAAAATAAAGTTATTTTAAATTCTATTAATAAAGCAGAAACTTTAGGCTTGGATAAAAAATCAATAGAGCCTTTTATGATATCCCAAATAAATGCAGCTAAAGCAATTCAGTATCGTTATAAGGCAGATTGGCTATCCATGCCAGAAACTATAAATCAATATGATGACTTGAAGGACATTCGTTTAAAAATTAGTAAATTAAGTGATGACATCTTACTATTAATTGCTAATGAATTAAAAAGAAACGGCCAAATAAAAAATCAGATCTGTTTATATATAAATAAAATCCAGCTACATAATCTTAAAGACGCTGATAAAAAAATAATCTGTTCATCACTGAAGCAAATATCTTTAAAAAATAAAAATTCTAACTAGCAAAACTAATAAAGTCATTAGCAAAATTTTCTATTTAATTAATTTATATTCTTGAGAAAATTAATATGCGTATATCCCCATTAACTGTTTTGCCAGCATATTCATCTGAGAAACTAAGCAATAACGAATATAATACTGACAATTTTAATAATCAATTATTAGAATTGGATGAAATTATTACTTATTCAAACGATATACCATTGAAACAAAAAATAGATTTTAACAGTAAAATTATGGGGTTAATTAATGAAATTGAAAGCTTACATGATAAACATATCAAATCATATAAAAATATTAACCACACTTTATAAAAGAATTACAAATACTAAAAGTAAAATTTGGTATGGTTGCTATGAAATATGGTGATACTGATTGGGAAAGTCTTGGTCTTTCTCAAGAAATACTTGAAAATAATAATAAATTTTTTAATTCTAATTTATGTTTATTATCATCAGATGAGCAGCAATTACAAAAAATAACGGAAGAAAATAGAAATTATGTCTGGTATTGTTGTTTATATAACTTTGCCCATCAATTAGCCTATGAAAAGGTTGAACCTCCCGCTGATAAGAATAATGCAGAATATTATTCCATTGTCGATGAGTTAAAAACAAAAAATTTGCCAGAAGATACAGTATTTGCAATAGCAAATGCACGCTGTGCGCTAATCCTATGTGAGAAATCTTTTGCTGGTGAGTATCCTAAAAATGATACTTTGTATATACAACTTAAAGAGGTTAATCTTTTTTATAATAATTATTTAGCCAGAAATAAAAATAGTCATGTTGAACAATTAGCTAGAGAATGTGATGTGCTAACGGAAATCAAATCACTCTATATAGCCGAATCGATAATACAGGAATTTAAAAAGTTAGAGTCAAGCAGTCAAATATAGAAGTAGCTAAATCTTACATTACTATAACTATTATATCTGCCAATACTCCAGCTTATACAAACAAAGAAGCATAATAATTTAGCCTAACAAAAAGCAGAAAGTACCTCATAGAAAAGATTATTCTAATTATTTAATAACTATTTTCTCCACAAATCATGATTTGCTGCTATTGTTGTAGTGATATCTTGCAAATTCGGAGTTTTATTATGAAATTGAAAATATTTTTTGTTACATCAATAGGCGTTTTACTTGTAAACCCGGTTTTAGCTGCCGAAAAAACGACGAAAAAAACCATGTCATCTCAACAAATTAAAATGAAGGATTGCAATATTCAAGCTAAGAAAAAATCATTAGAGGGTCAAAAAAGAAAATCCTTTATGCAATCTTGTCTTAGCAGTAAACCGACTAAAAAAAGTAACTCTCAAAATGAGAAAATGATCAAGTGTAATGCCGAAGCTGGAAAAATAAAATTTAAAGAAGGTGAACGGAAAATATTTATGAGCAAATGCCTACATGGTTAATTTAAATATACAAATAAGGCCATTTTCTTTTTATTGGCCTTATTTTTTATTTCAAGTAGAGTGTTTGATTTTTTAATTAAATAATTTAAATTGAAATCATACCACTATATATTTATAAAAAAAATAACATAGTCTATTATTTATAAAAAACTGACATCACTAACATATAAAAAATAATAATTAATATTTTAAAAAATTAACATTTCCAAATTCAATATAATTTAAAATAATAACCTTATTCGTTTTATCCATACTAATCTAAAATATAAGATAACAGTATCATTACATATCAAATAATTTTATATAATAATTTGCTTCATTTAACAGAATTTTTCTTATAAAGTAGCTATATTATATTTTCATCTTCATTTCATTTTTACCTATTCAGAATTATAGATGGTCTACAGCGGTAAAGTTGCTAACCTAAAGAGATAAATATAATGCATAATGAATGGCAAGAAGTTTTTGATTTTTGGTTTAAAGAATCTACCAATAAACAATGGTTCGAAAAAAAGCCACAATTTGACGCTATCATTCGGGATAGATTTAAACTCACTACTGAGAAAGCTAGCCGTGGTGAACTTGCACATTGGCGCTGTTCAATAAAGGGTAGATTAGCTGAAATTATCGTGCTTGATCAGTTTTCTCGTAATATTTGGCGTGATACAGTAAAAGCATTTTCACAAGACAATATGGCATTAATGTTAGCTCAAGAGGCAATTAAACAACCAGATTACAAGAACTTACCAACAACACAACGAAAATTCATTTTAATGCCATTCATGCATTCAGAATCACCTTTTATTCATCAACAAGCAGTTCCTCTTTTTACTGCATTAAATGATAAAATAACACTTGAATTTGAAATGCGGCATAAAGAAATTATTGATCATTTTGGCCGCTATCCACATAGAAATAAAATTCTTAATAGAATTTCTACGCCTGAAGAAATATTATTTTTAAAAAAATCGGGTTCAAGTTTTTAGTTTATAAATAAAAAGTAGAGTATATGTTTTCAACATATGCTCTATTGACTACATTAATAAAACAATTGTCTTGTGGGAACCTTTAAATTAAGTTGTTGTTCAATTGTTTTTAAATATGTCTCTGAAATCACCGCAATATTTTGATAAAAAATGTGTTCTAACTTTGTCATTTGTATTAAAGATAAATAACGATATGCCCAAGGTAGTAAATGCTGCTCTATTAATTCAATTGCTATAATTTTTTTATTTGTTTCTAATAAACAAACTGCCGCCAATAACATAAGTCCAAATTGATCTGCTGGTTCATTCTGATCACTTTCTAGAGATATAGAATGTAAAGATAGAAAGTGTTGATATGCTTGAGTTGAAATTCCCATTACAATTTTTTCGGGATCTAAATAAACTGATCCCCAAGGCGGTGCTGGCATATTACCTTGCCCTTCAAATAAAATAGAAAAATCATAATATAATAATTCAAAATCTTGCTTTGCTATGTCTTTTGTTAATTGTTTAATTTGCTGCCTATCTGGCCATGGAAACAATTCAACCAAAAAAGGCATTACAGGAATTAATGATTTTACTGCGGGTGAATCTGGAGAATAATAAAAGCATGCCCCGAGAATACGCAAAATTGAAGTATTTAATAACATAAATTGTATTTCCAAGCCAAAAAAATATGTAATTTATTAGTAAAATAATCAATTAATTAATTGATATTGAAAGCAAATCACTCTGTAAAAAAGTTTTACAGAGTAAATAATAAAACATATCTTACATAGTAATTTCCCATAAATTATAAAATGCGATACGGCCGAAAAGTTCAGCTACAAAAATAATAACGGTACATGCAACTAAAGTCGTGCGCGGTACATTATCTTGCAATACTACCGCTGCCATCACAAATAACGATAAACCAAGTATAACTAACTGTATTCCCCAAAACCAAGTTTGATCAATCGCTTTGGCGTTAAGTAAACTAATATATTCGGCTTTAGTAGCCAAAATAACCATTGCGCCAATAATAAAAAACAATGCCCCTAATTTATGTGCTCCAATTAAAGTCGCTAATGCTCCACCACCGATAAAGCAAGTCATCCACATTTGTAATGCAGTATAATGTGTGTTCCAATTAGCTACGGTATCAATACAATAAACTTGTGGAATTGACCAAACAAAGACTAAGCCAGCAACAACCCCAGCTAAATTACAAATTTGTTTCAATTTAGTAAATTTTTCAAAAAAGGAAAAAACTACCGTCCCAACTGCCAATGCCATGAAAATACCGCTAAAAAAAGCTTCATTGCTCATCGGCGAACGACCAATTCCCAACAGCATATTAAAAAAACGTATTGGTTGCCCAACATGTAAACCACCAATAGCTAATCCAAAAAACATGACTACCATAGCAAGCAAATTAGCAACATTGTGTTGATTGTTATTAATTAGGTTAAGTTTATTACTCAAATAGGCAACAAAAAATAATCCTGCTGCTGACTGACCCAATACCGTAAAAAAAACCAGTGGGAGTTCATGCATATTTAACCTCCGGAAGATTTTGTAATTTGCCACTTTGATCATTAAATGGTTTAGCATCTCTATGGGGTTTGATCACAATATTCGGTCGAGTCAAACTAGGATCAGGCATCGGGGCAATGCCATTTTCGTGGCCATGTCGCTCACGTAATAAAGTTATTTCATCAAAATCCAGCGCTCGTTGGGGACATGAATCAACACACACAGGCTTCATACCTTTAGCAACGCGTTGGTAACAGCCATCACATTTACTCATCAACTTTTTACTAACATCAAATTGAGGAGCACCATAAGGGCAACGAAGTTCACAATAACGACACCCCACACACACATCTTGATTTACTACCACTAACCCATCTTCTGGTCGTTTATGCATCGCACCTGTTGGACAACCCGCAACACAAGTTGGTGAATCACAATGATTGCAAGCAATTGATAAATAATAGTTATAAATATTCTGTTGCCAAATACCATCTTGTTGTTGCCAATTACCCCCGCCATACTCATAAATCCGACGAAATTTAGGGCCTAATGTCAGATCTTTTTCATCCTTGCAACTAACCTGACATGTTTTACAACCCGTGCACTTAGTCGAGTCAAAGAAAAAACCATACTGTTTCATAAATAAAATCCTTATGCGCATTTAACTTCAACTAAATTGGTATGTTGTGGGGTACCTTTAGCAAAGGGAGAAGGATGTAGTGACGTTAGTGTATTAATACACCCTCCCACATCAATTCCTTGCTTATTAACATTGCGCCAGGCACCTTGTGGAACAGCAATTACACCTGGTAAAACCCGATTAGTAATTTTAGTTTTAATATATATGCGACCGCGATCATTATAAATTTCGGCTATATCACCCTGTTTCAAACCTCTCATCTTTGCATCAATTGGATTAATCCAAAACTGATGAGGAATAGCTTCACGTAACATTGCAACACTGTAATAGCTTGAATGAACATGACCTTTGTTATGAAACCCGGTCATCAGTAAGGGATATTGTTTTTTGCGGGCTACATTTTCAACACCTTCACGATTAGCGCAATATTCAGGTATAGCGGGAATACGATCACCGTCAGGTAATTGCCATTCTTGCGCTATTTTATTTAACTGCTCAGAGTAGATCTCAATTTTTCCTGACGGGGTTTTTAGTGGATATTTATCTGGATCTCGACGAAAATCTTTAAGGGCAATTTGTTTATCACTATCGGCTAATCGCCGATCAATAATCCCTTGATCATCAGTTTGCTCAAAAGGTGGTAAATGTGGCATAGTTTCACGAGTTTTATTATAACAGTATTCGATCCACTGTTGATAAGTACGTCCTGCGGTAAATTCAGCAGCAACACCTAATTTTTCAGCAATCTCGGCTAACACATCATAACATGGCCGATTTTGCCATAGTGGTTTAATAGCCTGTTGTAAGCGCACTAAGTAATGATAGCTACCACTTGCATATGAGTTATTGATTAAATCATCTGTTTCCACCGGGGTAACATCGGGCAGCAACAAATCCGCATATTTGGCTGAAGCAGTATTATGATTATCCCATACCAAGATAAACTCACATTTGGATTCGTCAGTAAGAATTTGATGCGTTTTATTTAAATCTGCATGCTGATTACCAATTACATTACTGGAATAACACCACAAAAATTTAATACCAATATCTAATTTATCTTTACCTCTGATACCGGCGTTTTTAGCCGTTAATTCAGTACCTCGAACTATAGCTTCACTCCACATAAATGTCGGGATGGTTGTTTTTACTGGATTGGGTAGCGAAAAACTAGCAACAGGATAAGTAACGCTACCACCCCAAAGCCCGGTATTAGTACCTGGACGACCGATATGACCACTCATCAATGGTAGCATCATAATTGAACGGCAGGCTTGCTCACCATTCGCCGTACGTTGTAGTCCCCAGCCTTGTGAAATCCATGCCGCTTTTGCATTAGCAATTTCACGCGCTAACTGAATAATACGTTGACTTGAAATACCGGTTAGTTGACTTGCCCATTCCGGTGTTTTAGCAATACCATCTGCCCCATTACCTAAAATATAATCTTTATAAGCCGCATTCGGTAACGCCGATGACGGTAACGTCGTTTTATCCCAGCCTATACAATATTTTGCAAGAAAAGCTTCATCTGTTAGTCCTTCATGAATCATGACATAACCCAACGCTGCGACTAATGCTGCGTCAGTGCCAGGATAAATAGGAATCCATTCAGCGCCTAATGTGGTAACACTATCGGTATTACGTGGGTCAATAATAATGACTTTTGCTTGGCTTTTTTGCAGCGCATTTAAAGTTTCATAAAACTGACCACCTCCAGACATGCGCGTTTCTGCTAAATTATGGCCAAACATGACAACTAAATCAGAATGCGCAATTTCACTTAATAAACTTTCTTCAGCACTACCATAAACAAATGGGGTAATTTCAGTTAATTGAGCATAAGAATAGGTACCATAATCTCCCAGAAAGCCGCCAATAAGTGCTAACAAACGTTTGCAAGCGGTACGGCCATGTAAATTTGCTCCAGTTGAACCGGTACCATATTGATAATAGATAGCTTCGTTACCATATTTCTCAATCGTTTCCTTTAACTTCTGCGCAATAAGTGTTGTAGCTTCATCCCAACTAATCTTTTTGAATTTACCTTCACCTCGTTTACCCACCCGTAGCATGGGATATTTTAACCGATCTGGATTATAGGTTTTCCAACGAACTGAGCGGCCACGCAAACAAGGCCTAATCTGATGTTCGCCAAATTTGCTATCATCATAGAAGGTTTCATTTGAAATACGTTGAATAATATTATCCTTCACATGTACTTTGAGTGGACAACGGCTACCACAATTAACCAAGCAAGCGCTATATTTAATTATTTCGTCTGTTTCATCAGGCATAATACCGGTCGATTTGGCCTGAACAGAGAAAGGAAGTGTTATGCTGCCAGCAATGGCTGCAACACTGGCAATCGTCGCTGAAGTTTGCAAAAATTCCCGCCGATTCATTTGCACCAAATGTGTTGTTTTATTTTTAGTCATTGACATTACCCAATAGTAAAATAACAGCAAATTATCGTTATTGTTTTATGTTAAAAAATAATGACAAAATAGATTATGATTTAAATCAATGATGGGTAATTATCAAATTTGCAGTAATAGGCACTAGTTTGCCAAATAACGGCGATAAAATTATTGCGTTTTATCGATTATTAGCTAGCTAGTTATATTTTCCAATAATCAAAAACACTATCTGAACTATTCGATAAATGACAAAGTATTTTCTTTATAGTAGGCGAAATTAACAGGCATAATTTAACCTAAAATTTAATGAGACTAATAGATGATGCCAAGCAAAATTTTGATAACTAGCTACAACATTAGTGGCTTTGGCGGTATGGAAACCGTTTGTCGTGATTTTATTAGGTTATTAAATCAACGGCGACCAGATATAACTGTCAGCTTTGTTTTTTTTAATGATAAACAGACTCAACCAAATGATGATTGGTTAGACAATATAAAATATACACGACTCTATTCTCGCATTAGAAACGGCAAGCTACGTCGTATTCATTATGCTTGGCAACTGCGACAATTACTTATTGAGCAGAAAATCAACGCAATTATCACCTTGGATGCAATTGCCTGTTATAACTCAAACATCAGTAGAAAACTTATCTTAGGTAGAAAAATACCGCTAATTTGCTGGCCACACTTTTCCATTGTTGGAAGCTATAAAAAAGAATATCTTTTAAAAGCAGATTACTATTACGCCATAAGCACGGGTATAACGAGACAATTAATTGCCCTCGGCGTCGATGAAAGTCATATTTTCACCTTATTTAATCCAATAAAAAAACACGATTTTGTCATCCCGCGCCCTAAAAATAAAACCTCCTTTCTTTATTTAGGTCGGATATTCTTTGATGGGCAAAAACAACTCGCGTTTCTTTTTACTAGCCTGGCAAATATTAGCGGTGATTGGCAATTGGATATTGTCGGTAGTGGCGAACAAAATGAAATCAATCAATTAAAACAGCTAGCGAAAAAACTAAATATTGAAAAAAAAATTAACTGGCATGGCTGGCAGCCAGATCCATGGTTTTATATACGCGATAATATAAAAACAGTTTCCGCTCTACTCCTGACTTCCAGCATAGAAGGACTGGGTATGGTTCTTCTTGAAGCCATATCCTACGGTATTTATGCAATAAGTTCAGATTGTCCAACGGGACCGGAAGATATTATTAAAAATAATATTAATGGAAAATTATTTCCCGTTAATGATATGCCATATTTTGTTAATATATTACAAGCTATCGTTAATAATAAAACCTTACCCTCACAGATGAACATAAAAAACTATATCTTAGATTTTTATGAAAATAGCTATATTGAAAGAGTGAATTTATCTCTTAAAAAAATTCTAGCGTAAAAGCATTTAGCGGATTAATCATTATGATTAATCCGTATTAAAAACAATATTAGCTTGCAACGTCCCAAAAAGATATAAACACTATTTTTGCCAAAAAATTAATGAACGTAAAAAACGCCTAATTTGTAGCAAAATAGAAGCAAAAATAGACTCAAAACTACCTCGCTTCCGTCTCTCGGCCTTATTACTATACTTTCTTCTATCCGCCTCCAAATTACTATTTTCAACGGTGACTATCGGATGCTTTATAATTTCGGCTAAATAATAGCCTTTTACTGCTTGTTTTTTATATAACAAACCCCACGAGTCAGCAACAAAAAATTCCCTGGCAAACTCAGCGATTATTCTTTCACAGGTGCTACGATGAATTAAGTAACAACAGGCACGAAAAATTTTATCTGGGCTATATGTTAATAGACGAAATGTCACATTAGCGATGGTTATTTTATTAAAAAAGCTTAACGAAATTCGTTTTCTTGAGCTCAGCCCTTCTTGACCACCGAGCAGATAAACATAATCTTTTTTTAATAAATCACTTTTACCCTGCTCCAATGATTTGATTAAACAGGCTAATTTTTTATCAATAATAACATCGTCCTCGAGAATCAAAGCCCATTCGATATCCTTTTTTATAATATATTGATAAATTGATTGATGGCTCAAACTACAGGCAATTTCATTCACCCCACTTGCCTTCACTTCAAATTTGCTAGAATTAGGCGATTTAAACCAAGGCATGTCATCTTTAGTCAATTTACTCCCTTCAATGGCGTCAACCATCGTGAAAGGTAAAGCTTGTGACGACAATGCATTACTAATTTGTGTTCTTCTATCTGTATCCTTTTTTAAAGAAATAATAAAAATAGGGCAAGATTTATTCATTGACGCCACCAAAACTTTATATTTAATAATATTTTAACATAAATTATAACTAATCAATTTTATTTTACGAATATTTTTTACTTTCAAAACTAAACCGCAATCAGCATGATTTATTCTAGTATTCATTACAAAACTAGCATAATAATTTTTAAAAAAAATATAAAACAATTTATTATGTTGAAACTTAATTAAAAATGTTATTTATCATGTGTAATAAATTATTAAACAATAAATTTAATTAATTAAATGCATACAAAATAATATTAATTTAATCACTATATTTACCTATCATGATATTAATTATCATAAAAATAAAATGAGAGACTAATTTATATTATTTAAAAAAAATACTTAATTTGACGTAACAAACTGATTTCAAACAGATAAAAAATTATTTTAAATCATATAACCATTACAATATATTATCTTTACTTTCAACAAGGTATAAGTTTTTATTCATTTCTAAAAATATAATTTTTATTGATCAATTTTTATAAAGTATAATAATGATAGTGATGGTTTTTTCTTTCCACTAACGCTAAAATCAGTAACTGTTTACAATAAAATTAATACTGCTTTGCCAAAAGGAAACTTAATGTATTTCAATAGTAAGGAGATCATACTAACAAGCTATGAATTCTCATCTGCTGCGGCAAAAAATTGCCAATATCATATTGCTTACGGCGCAGATATGAATTTCTCCCTTGGCACAGCGATTTCAATCTGTTCGGTGCTACATTTTAATAAAAATTATACCTTTCACTTCTATATCTTCACTGATATGATTTCTGAATGCGAACTAAAAAAATATGATCAACTAACAAAATCTTATAATACAAAAATAACAATATTTCTCATTGATACGCTACAGTTAAAAAAATTACCAACAAATAAATTATGGTCTAATGCAATCTATTTTCGCTTTATCATTGCAAATTATTTTCATAATAAAACCAATAAAATATTATATTTAGATTCAGACATTATTTGTTCGGGTGATATATCAGAATTATTCGACATCAATTTAAACCAGCATATTATTGCTGCTGTCGCTGATCGCGACCAATACCTGTGGAAAAAACGGGCTGAAATGTTAGCAACACCAGAAATAGCTAATGGTTACTTTAACTCAGGTGTTATGCTAATTGATACTGATAAATGGCACAAAAATAAGATAACTGAGAAAACAATAAATATATTACTTGATGACAAGACAAAAGCAAAGTTTATATTTTATGATCAAGATGCATTGAATATATCGCTGGTAAATCAAGTTTTATTTTTAGATAAAAAATTTAATACCCAATTTAGTATTAATTACGAGTTAAAAAATAAAACATTATTTCCTGTAATTGATAATGTAAAATTCATTCATTATATTGGCCCGACAAAACCATGGAATAATTGGTCAGAATACCCAAGTACCCATCTCTTTATCACAATAAAAGAAAATTCTCCTTGGAAAACTACCCCGCTCATGGCAGCATCAACATCTAACCAATATAGATATGCTGCTAAGCATATGTTTAATAAGAAAAAATACTTTAAATGGCTATTAAATTATCTCTATTATTTTATTTATAAAGCCTATAAAAAAAAATAGCGAATGACAAAAGCCCAAAAAATGGATAATTGCTATTTGATAATCAACATTCATCCATTTTATAGTTAACTTTTTCAATTAATTAGATATAAAAAATATTTTCAATTTAATTTACTTTCTGAATCTATATATTCAAATTGCGCTTTGGTCAATGTTAAATGAATGGCTTTCACAAAACTTTCAACTTGAGCAATGGTAGTTGCACTAGCAATTGGTGCGGTGATCCCATTAAAAGCCATTAACCAGGCAAGCGCAACTTCCGCTAATGTAGCTTGATGATCATCAGCAACTACCTGCAATGCCTTGAGAATTTTTTCGCCTCTTTGATTAAGGTATTTATCGATATCATTTTTCCTAGGACTATTATTTAAATCACTTTGACGACGATATTTCCCAGTTAAAAAACCAGATGCCAAACTATAATAAGTGACAACACCAATATTTTCTTTGATACAGAGTTCCTTCAACTTATCATCAAAAGCGGCACGATCATAAATATTATATTCCGGTTGTAATACTTGATAACGCGGTAAACACTGATTATCCGCCACTTCTAACGCCGTTTTTAATTGTTCTGCATCCAAATTTGAAGCGCCTATAGCACGAATTTTACCCGTTGTTAAAAGCTTCAGATAAGCATTTAACGTCTCTTCATGAGGGGTATTTATGTCCGGCCAATGGGAAAAATAGAGATCAATGTAATCTGTTTGCAAACGCCGCAATGAGTCCTCAACCGCGTTGATAATCCAGCGAGCAGACAGACCTCGCTTACCGGGTGAACCTAAATCTGCGCCCACTTTGGTAAAAATAATTAATTTATCTCTGGCAATGGAATGTTTAGTCAGCCAATTACCAATGATGGTTTCCGATTCTCCACCTTGATTACCGGCTGCCCAACGTGAATAAACATCTGCCGTATCAATGGCAATTAAACAATTATCATAGAGAGCATCTAAGATGGTGAAACTCTCTTTTTCATTGATAGTCCAGCCAAAAACATTACCACCAAAAACAAGGGGTGGAATAACAAATCCTGTTGAACCTAACCTACGCAATTGCATATTTCCTCACTTATTTATTAAATAAAGCGAATATACTCACTAGAAGATTGTAATGGTGCTCTTACAACAAGATTATATTTAAAACGTTACCGCCTATTTAACTTACAGATATACTACTACAAGTTAGTTATATTGATGATTTCTTACCAATAACCTAGTAACTTCCACCATAAACTACCGATGACAAACCAAATAAGAAGATTGACCACACTTAATATAAAACCAATTTTCCACCATTCAGCTAAAGTTGTATAACCCGAACCAAAAATAATCGGCGCGGTACCTGTGGCATAATGTGTTAACGACATCATTAATGATGAAGAGAAAGCCAAGATCAACGCGAGCAAAATAGGTGGAGCGCCCAATGCTAATCCAGCAGTGAAAAATGCCGCAAACATTGCCATAATATGGGCGGTAGTGCTGGCAAAAAAGTAATGAGAATAGACGTATATTAAAACAAGTAACAGCATGCCGCCAATCCAGCCGATGCCCATATGATCAATAGCATCACCAACTGTTTGAGAAAACCAGTTAGTCAGTCCAAGCTTACTTAGAAAAGATGCCATCATAACCAATGCCGCAAACCAAGTAATTGTGTCCCAGGCTCCCTTGGTTTTCAAAATATCATCCCAAGCTAATACGCCTGTACACAGTAAAACGGAAAGACCAATGAATGCCGCAGCAGTAGGATTAATAGTAAATGCGCTACCAAAAATAAGCGCAGGCACGCCAGCCCACATCAACAATAGCATGGCAAATACCGCTAAAGTAATTTTTTCTGCAGTCGAAATAGGCCCAAGCTTATGTAATTTTTGCTTAGCAAAATTTGGCGCATCTGGTGTTACTTTGATTTCAGGTGGATAAATCCAATAAATAATTAATGGCATAATGAATAACGAAATTATGCCTGGTATAAAAGCGGCTATTGCCCACATTCCCCAATTGATCTCAAATGGAGGGGTGGTATTTTCCATAATCAAACTGACAATCAATGGATTAGGTGCAGTTGCCGTAATAAACATCGCTGATGTAATTGGATTGATATTAAAATTAACCAATGAAAGATAGCGGCCAATTTTTTGTGAACTACTTGATTCGGGATTAGAGCCAAAACTATTTGAAATTGAGCGCATAATAGGATGAATAATTCCACCACCACGCGCAGTATTACTTGGTGTAACTGGCGCTAATATTGTCTCTGCGATCGCTAATGAATAAGCAATACCCAAGGTCTTTTTGCCAAATAAAGAAATAAAATAATAACCAATACGAGCACCTAATCCTGTCTTATTTAGACTAACAGAGATCATTATTGAAATACCTATCAACCAAATAAGTTGATTTGAAAAACCACTCAATGCGTCATTAATTGCTGCCGTCGGATTATTGGGATTCGTTACTCCAGTAATAGCAATTAAAGCAATAGCGATAATGGAGATTGCACCTATAGGTAAAGCTTTACCAATAATAGCGGTTATAGTTCCAATAAAAAGCGCAAATAATTGCCAAGCATTAACATCTACACCGTCAGGAGCGGGAATAATAAACCAGATGATCAGAGTGATTGTAATAGCAATTATGGTTGGTAAAGGTTTGAATGGGGTCAATTTATCCATATTGTATTATCCAATTGGTGAAACATATTTAGACAAGAAATAATTAACAACTTATAAATGAACAAAATCACGCTAACAAATCATACAACTACTTATTATATAAATTTATAGATTAGTAACTATATTTATTTTTATCAAGCTTACTAATAAAGAAATATTGATTTATAATTTTATTAAATTATCTAACTTATTCTTTTAATTTTCACCTCTTTATTATAAGAATAAGTTATTTTTATATGTTAAAACTGTGATATGTATTACAAAAATTACAATTAATTTTATTTATTAATTTACTGTAACGAACTATTTCTATTTTTTACTCTTAATGATATTCTTAATATAGAAAATTAACTATAATTAGTAATGGTTTAATTATGTCAAAAAACAAACAGTATTTATTATTTTATAAAAAAGTAAATCCATTTAAAAATAAGAATTACTTTATAAAAAATAATATATTTTATATTACAATATAATGTATAAATCTATTTATTTTGAATAGTGCTAAAATTAAAGTGACAAAATACAGCAGCAAATAAATTTGTCCATCTGTACTAACTTGAAGCCAATAAAAATGGCCTTTAACATTACTGGTAAAGACCATGCAATAATTTTATATCAGTTAAGCTACTCTTTTTTCTCTAACCATTCAGTATGAAAGATACCTTCTTTATCAATTCTTTTATAAGTATGAGCGCCAAAATAATCACGTTGTGCCTGAATTAAATTTGCCGGTAAAACTGCAGAACGATAGCTATCATAATAAGAAATTGCTGCCGTAAGTGTAGGTAACGGAATACCATTTTGTATACCAAAACAGACAATATCGCGTAATGATTGCTGATTTTCATCAGTAATGTTTTTAAAATAAGGCGCTAACATTAAGTTTGCTAAAGACGGGTTTTGGCTATACGCATCGGTAATTTTTTGCAAAAATTGCGCCCGAATAATACAGCCTGCGCGAAAAATCCTAGCAATTTCACCATAATTTAGCTGCCATTTATATTCATCCGATGCGGCCTTTAATTGCTGGAAACCTTGTGCATAAGACACAATTTTACCTAAATAAAGTGCACGGCGAACCTTTTCAATAAATTCCTGCTTATCACCTTTAAATGAATTAACAACCGGCCCAGTCAGAATTTTTGCCGCTGCCACCCGCTGCACTTTCAAAAAAGAAAGATAACGTGCAAATACCGATTCAGTAATAAGCGTGACCGGTACTCCCAAGTCTAATGCACTTTGACTGGTCCATTTTCCGGTTCCTTTATTTGCAGCCTCATCCAATATAACATCAATCAAATAATTACCAGTTTTATCTTCTTTCTTACGAAAAATATCCGCCGTAATTTCGATTAGATAACTGCTTAATTCACCTTTATTCCATTCAGTAAAAATATCGGCTAATTCTTCATTATTTAACTTTAATGCGTTTTTGAGAATTGAATAAACTTCAGCAATAAGCTGCATATCACCATACTCGATGCCATTATGTACCATTTTTACATAATGACCTGCCCCATCAGCACCAATATAGCTTACACAAGGCTCTCCATCGGCCTTGGCAGCAATTTGCTGTAAGATAGGTGCCACTAAGTCATAAGCTTGTTTCTGCCCACCAGGCATGATAGAAGGCCCCTTTAATGCGCCTTCTTCACCGCCAGAGACGCCGGTGCCAATAAAATTAAACCCTTGCGCTGAAAGTTCTTGATTACGTCGAATAGTATCCTGAAAATAAGTATTACCACCGTCGATTAGGATATCACCTTTATCCAGATATGGTGTTAATGAAGCTATAGTTTTATCTGTCGCCTCACCCGCTTTTACCATTAATAAAATACGACGTGGTTTTTCTAATGAATCAACAAATTCCTTAATCGTATGACAGGGGATTAATTTTCTACCTGGATTTTCTTTAACCACTTCATCGGTTTTTTCTTTAGAACGATTAAAAATCGAAACCGAATAACCCCGGCTTTCAATATTGAGCGCCAAATTACGCCCCATAACAGCCATACCAACTACACCAATTTGTTGTTTTGACATGAAAAACTCCTGCCTGACAATTCATTACCCACAGTTAACGAGCAAATATATTTTTACGTATTGATATATTAACTTACTCTATAGTTTGGTGATAGTATTTCATGCCGTTAACAACACGATATTTAGGCTAAAAACGATTAAAAAAACGTTATTATATTGAAATTTTTGTTCAAAGTGCCCATTATTCTAAAGGTCGGCATAAGCCGTCATATTAGAGGGTAAAATAAATTTTATGGAATGGATCGCTGATCCTACGATGTGGGCGGGGCTTCTTACTCTTATCGTACTCGAAATCGTGCTTGGCATTGATAATTTAGTTTTTATTGCGATCTTAGCGGATAAATTACCAGCCAAATTACGTAATAAAGCAAGAATAACTGGTTTAACATGCGCACTATTTATGCGTGTTATCTTATTGTTTAGTCTTACTTTACTCGTTTCCTTAACCAATCCTATTATTAACATTTGGGATCACCCATTTAGCGCGCGCGATATATTAATGCTTGGTGGTGGACTTTTTCTGCTTTTTAAAGCCACTATGGAGCTTAATGAGCGGTTAGAAGGTAAAGATAAACAATCTGGCAAACAACGCAAAACGGCAAAATTTTGGGCTGTTGTAGCACAAATCATTGTATTAGATGCTATTTTTTCACTTGATTCAGTGATTACTGCCGTTGGTATGGTTGAACATATTGGCATTATGATTGCAGCAGTCACTATTGCAATGATCTTAATGATTATTGCTAGTAGACCATTAACCATGTTCGTTAATACCCATCCAACTATTGTTATTCTCTGCCTTAGTTTCTTACTTATGATCGGTTTTAGCTTAGTGGCTGAAGGATTCGGTTATCAGATACCGAAAGGCTATTTATACGCCGCTATTGGTTTCTCTATTATAATTGAATCGCTTAATCAATTTGCTTCCTTTAATCGACGCCGTTTTTTAAAAGGCACCAAATCACTACGCGAAAGAACTGCTGAAGCAGTATTGCGGGTTTTAGATGGTCAACATGAACGCGCTGAGTTAGATCATCGTACCTCTGATTTAATTTCTGATAATAATGGCATTTTTGATCCGCAAGAACGTCAAATGATTGTTCGTTTATTAGGATTCGCTCAACGTAATGTTAGTAGTATTATGACTTCACGCCATGACGTTGAATATATTGATATCAACAAACCTGCGGATAAGCTACTTTCGTTGTTAGAAAAAACACCCCATACACGTCTTGTTGTTACGGATGAATCAATAAGCGATGAGCCTGTCGGGGTTATACATGTTATCGACATATTAAATCAACAATTGAAAAAGCAAAAACTTAACTTACATGCCCTAATTACTCAACCACTAATTTTCCCTGAAGGTTTATCACTACTTCAAGCATTAGAGCAATTTCGTAAAGCGCATACCCATTTTGCCTTTATTGTTGATGAATTTGGCTCTGTTGAAGGAATTGTTACGCTGACAGATATTATGGAAACTATTGCCGGTAATATGCCAATCAGTGAAGAAGAGGTGGATTCTCGTCATGATATTCAACAATTAGAAGATAGTCGCTGGGTTGCTAATGGCTTTATGCCGTTAGAAGATTTGACCCTTTATGTGCCAATAACGCTTGATGAAAAACGTGAATATGAGACGATTGCCGGATTATTGATGGAGCACCTACAACGAATGCCGGTTGTCGGTGAACGTATCAAAATTGAAAACTGGATTTTTGAACCGTTAGAAGTAACCAGTCACCGCCTTAAAAAGGTGCTGATCACCCCCCTGCAACTGGCTAAAAAAGAAGTTAAAACAAAACATTAATTTAACATAATCTTAACGCGCTTAATTTAGCGCGTTAAATTTACTAGAAAGATTTAGCTTAAACTAATTTTGCGATTGAGCTTCTTTTTCTAACCAACTATCTAATGCTTTTTTAGCTTGAGATTGAAGCTCATCACGCAGCAATTTTTCAATATTCAATTGATATTGTAAATTTTGCCATTTACCATAAATACGCAGAGGAATTACCAATTTTTTCAATTTATTAATAAAATTATCATCCCCATGCCAGCCTTTATGAATATTAACCTGCAATTTTACGTCTGCTGATTTACTCGCTAAATTTAGCCAACCGTTACCATCGAGATTGATAGCGTCAGAAGAAGCAACCAAATTTGAGAACGATAACAGACCTTTGTTAAGTTTTGTATCAACGTTTAAATTTTCAATTTGAGTATTATCTGCCTGATTTTGCGGAGTATCAACTTTATCAGTAAGACGTGAAAAAGCGTGTTGGATCAGTGAAGCTATATTTAATCCTGTTAATTGCGCCTTGGATAACGTCACATTAGCAGTACCGGACCAAAAATTTAGCACCGCAAATTTACCATAACCAGGCCCTGATAATTTCGCAGCTAGCACCAGAGAACCATCTAGTTTAGTAGGCATGTTAAATGCTTGAAGTAAAGGAGCCAACTTAACCTTATTAAATCTGGGTTTAGCCGTGACAATAACCGGACTATTTTCATAATTCAAACTAATAGGTAGCTCAAAATTGCCACCTAATAATCCACCTTCTAGCTGACT